>JBAMBS010001294.1:0-50255 GCA_037044455.1 Zygothrica quintamaculata
AGTGTTGCCAGTTTAGCATATAATATGCTAGATTTAGCATATTTTAAACTGGAAAAGCATATAAATTTGGGCTCTAGCATATAGCATATTTTCTGGCATATTTCAGTTTTGATTTAGCTTACTTTTTATTAGGTAATCTATTACATGAAAAATAAATTTTATATCAGTTTAAACTAAAAGACGTTCAGACAACAACGATATTTGATAATTTTTGACTATCGTTACTTGTTGCGATTATGCCTAAAGTTGCATATAAAAAAACACTTCGCGATGCCTGGATGCAAAGTAGTGAGTTCAAGGATTCGCTGCGCAAGCATCCAAGCGACGTAACAAAGGCATACTGTTTCCATTGCAAAGCTACAGTAGGATCAAAAATGTATGATCTTAGGCAGCATGCTGCAACTAAAAAGCATATATCAATCATATGGTTTCATAAGTAACACGAACATATTAGAATTTCCAAGAAAATGCATTAAAACGCCGATACAAGAAGCAGCGCTCTGCTTGTATATTGCAAGTGCTGCTACTCTTATGAGTTGCCAACAAAATATTTATCAATGATTAATTCCAATGAAAAATATACAACGAAAGAAACTGAGAATGACATTAAAATTATAGAGGAATATTTGAATTAAATTTTGATGTATGAAACAAGTTTTCATTATGTTTTATTGATGATTTAGATTTAGCATATATTTCAGCATGTTTTTTTCATTTTTAGCTTATTTTTAGCATATTTTTACTGCACATCTAGCATATTTTCGTGCTTTAAACCTGGCAACACTGACATATGCCCGAATTGACATATGATGCCGAAGTTGAAGTGCGGCGAAGTCCGATGAAGCTTAGCAGAGTTCAGCGAGGTTCGGCGAATTTCAGCGAAGTTCAGCGATGTTCGCCACGTTCAGTGATAGAACAACTGTAGAATGCGATATTACGAAGTGTAATTAAATATGTACATATATATATATATGTATATATACTACTCAAAATCAACGCTAAAATGAGAATATTGCTCGAAAAATAATGCTTCACATTTTAGTTTTTCGTTTTATATAAATAATAAAATAAAAGCAATAAAAAATGAATTAATTAATCAGTAAATACATAAGATATTAAAATTTAGAAAAAATATTTTTTTTTATTATTATATTATTTGTATTATTATTTTATTTGTATTATTATTTTAATTGAATCATTATTTTCACCTTCAGATACTTTAGTTTTCTGAGAAGAAGCAAAGAAGAGGCTTATAACATTTTAAAATTTTACTAGACTTTTAATTAAACAATTAATTTAGGCAACACAAAGAAACATAAGTCCAGTCGAGGCCGGCGATCAAATCATAAATTAATATTAATTAAACTAAGTAAAAATTATTTTAAATAAATAAATGTAGAAAATGTTGCAAGCGTCTGTAAATTATTGTTAAGAATACTTGCAATAATGAAAAGTAGCTAAAAAAATAAATAACTGGTATGGGTTTTTCTTGTATTCATTTTGAAATGCGGTTTGCTATTAATTTTATGCCAGGATATAGCTTGATCCTTGCCAGCGTGATGCAAAGCTCTTAAACTTTGAAAGCATTTTATGTGTTTCGAACTTATCTTTTCTTGGGATTCTTAGAAACGTATTTCCATAGAGAGTTTTATTATGCTGTTTAGTTAAAAACTTTAGTTAGCTCTCACTGTCTCTCTCTCTCTCTCTCTCTCCCTTCTCTTACTTTCTGTGTGCATGTGTATGTATGTATATATATTGTGTATGATATTGTGCAAGTTTATCGGATCAATAGCCACTGAAATTTGATTACCACGAAATTAACGCTGGTAGCAAAGCACTTGGCCAAGTGGAGAAGAGCCTCTTTAGATTGTTCATTGGCCGCTTTTATGAGCCACTTTTTTGGCCGAAATAAGCGAGTATTTTTCCCCCTATATATATATATATATATATAATTGTTGTTATTGCTGTTGTTTTGGAAGGCACTTTAAGAGAATTTCATGCTACTTCTCATGCATTCTCTTTCTCTTTCCTCTATGTATTCTCTGTATGAATTAGCTATTGTTTATGAGTAAAGTTTGCAATTTCTTTTTTTTTTCCTGTTACCATGGAGGTTTTTATTATAATTAACTGTATAAATACTTAAAGCGCAGCCAGCTAATATAAGCTACTGTAAAAGAGAACACCAAGAATAAAAAAAAAACCCTTTTTGATTAGCTCTTAAAGTTAATTAAAATGCTACGAAAAAGTCAAAGAAACTAAACTTTAACTAAACCTTGAATATTAACTTAAAGCGCATGAAAATATAAATTTTACTACATCCCCACACAACCCAATAAGGAGTGTATGTATGTGTGTGTGTGTGTGTGTGTGTAGAGGGTATGTTTGTTGTTTCTGACATTTATGAAATATTGAAAATGTGCAAAAACTCTGAGAAACTGAGAGAAATTTGCGTTGGTTTCTGAAGTGCCTGCCAATAATAATGAGCAAAGATTTCTGACGCCGACAAACAATATCAAGAATTATACAGCTTAGAGAGCGAGAAGGCAGCAAAGGCAAGAAAAAAGACAAGAGAGATAGATAGAGAGTGTAATAGAAAGAAGAGATGTTTGTAAGTTGAGAGTGAGATGGCAACTTAGAGTAGAGTTTTTTTTTTTTTCTTTTTATTTTGGTTCATCTGTTTTAGGCCATGCCGGATGTGTGTAGAATATGTTTGATGTGTGTGTGTGTGTGTATGTGTGTGTGTGTGTTTGTGTGGTAAGTGTTTGTAAGGGTTTTGCGGGGGCTTGTTCGTTATATACGCCATCGTGCAGTTCATTGTTACAATTTCATTTCAAGCATATTGGGTTTCAGACAACGTCCTCCTTAGCTCAGAGCATTTTACTCAGTGAGTTACAATCTATAAAGGAATTTAGCTCAAAGGTCACGTACATTGGCCCAGTGCAATGGTGTGGGCATGGCGCAAGAGGCAATAGGGGGAGGGGGGGGGGGGGTTGGTATTTTGTAATAGAGAGTAGTATGTGGGGTTGCCTTGTGTGATTTCATCATCATGAGGACAGTTTCTAGTATTATTTTTTTGGTAGAAATATAGCAAAAGAGTTTGGCAGGAGTTAAAGAGGAAGTTAAAGGGAAGGACAACGCCTGGCAACAGTTTCAATGTATATTTTTATCGTTGTTGTTATTGTTATTGTTATTATTGTTGTTGTTGTTGTTGTTGCTGTTTCTCTTGTCTTTAAGTCAGATTTAAAGCTATAGTTAATCGCTTATGCTAAACTCTTTTCATTTATGTATTTTGTTTTATTTTTTTTTTTTTTTTGGCTTTTGAGCGTAGACTTTTTGACGCCAGTTTAGAAATGCGGTCAGCATTGTTTTTAGCTGTATGAGAATATATAAAAAGGAAAGCAGGAGAAGCAAATGCTAGAGGATTCAACTAGCACTAGGACTACTGCCAATATTTTAATGTTTAGTCGACGCTAATCTGTCGCGTAAACAATGCCAGTAAATGCAGCCGCACAGCTACGATATCTCTTTCGCTATACATATAAATATATACACATATATATTTATATATGTATATATGTATTTGTGTATATGTGTATGTGTGTGTGTGTGTGGTTAGCAGTCCTTGGGCCGCTGGGATGCCATTGTGCCGACTTCTTTTGTTTAACTAAAGGATTTAAAGTTTTTGTTTTGCTTTTTCATTCATTTCAGTGCCGCACGACGACGTTCGTCATTCATTGTGCCTGAGCCTACACACACACACACACACATATATATATATATATATGTGAATTTATATATATATATATATATATATTTATATATATAGATATATGTATGCGTGTGTGTGGGTGTGTGCAGTCATATTAAAATCAATGTTGGGGGCGCTTCGCTTTGCATTGTTCGCATATTTTTATTAATAGTCGCGCCTTGTCTGCAATTTTGCCGCTTTTCCTGTTTGCCCAACTTCCCGTTATTTAACCCACCCACAATTTATCCATACCATTGTGGCACTCTATGTGCACACTTAAGCCTGATCTCCACCTGCTTCAGCAGCAGCATTCATTACAAGGCTAGGCTTGGAAAAACTTTACCAATGGATTGAATGCTATCCTTTGGGTTTTATGAATTGCAAATGATTTTTTCTTATTTTTGTATTTATTTTTTTTGTTTTTTGTTTTTGCTGTTTTTGTTGTTTTTTTTTTCCTTTTCGCCTTTTGCGCTTAGCAATCATTTAATATGCCAACGTGCCAGAGAAAATGAGTTGTTTATCAAGCCGACTGCAATGCTTTCATATTTATTGCTATTCATATACATATTGAACGATTGCCACACACACCCACACACACACACGCACACACACACTCACACACTGACATTGACTCAATCTGTCTCTTTGTATCTCTCTCTCTCTCTCTTTCTCTTAATGTTTCTTTCTTCATATATGTTAAGGCTATTAAGTGCTTAGCGGACAGCTACATTTCACACTTAATATAAATTTATGCTTATTAAAACTAACACATTTTCATATATAATTTCCAGCTTATGCAAACACATATTAACCAGAACATGAAATAACAACCTTCTAGTAAGTACTTCAGGAAATTTGCTCAAAATTATTCAAATTATATTCCTAGATCGAACTGGGGACTGCCTAGAAAGATCCTCCAGTGTGCATCCTTGGAAATAAATTCTAGTTTTTGTACTGTTTCCTTTCGAAATCACATCAAAGCTTAAATATATATATTTTTAGCCACTTTGCCTATAAGAAAGGTTAATAGAAAGCTAATGTAATCGAAAACTATGCAACAGGCAGAAATAATTATCGAAGACCCCATAAAGAATTATATATATTCTTGATCAGCACCGACTAGCTTACTCGCCCTCTAGCTCTTTCCGTCTGCAGTCTGTCCTTTTGTATGAACGACTAAATTTATATTCCTAGACTCTTATACGAGATTATTTTAGAATTTTAAATTTCCTCCCTTCACGAAGTTAATGCAACGATATTATCAAAGAGTATACAACCATTAAGTATCGCATAATCGAGAGCTCCAAAGAAAATTAATGACTGAATTGTTGCTGGTACTGATAATCAGAGTTAAAAGCAACAATTTAATAAATTTATTTGTATTTAATGCAATTCCGCATCACTTTGGAATTCCAGAAATTTTGAAATCCTTAAGAATGAAGAAAGCATACTACCTGCTATTAATGCAAAGTAAGGTAAAATAAATACAAACTCTATTATAAAGACTTTAATAAGTCTCTAAAAGAGTAAAGTATAAAGGTAAACCAAAGTAACCTTAACTATAAACGGGATAAAAAGAGGTACTTATATTTAACATGGATATAACCAATTGGGAATTACAAGAGATTTATTGATTGACAACTCCTAGTTAATTTTTCGCCTCCTTTGTTTTTTAAAAAGAAAAATAGGAGCTATCGGTTTTATGCAAAATCGTAAAGAACGTAACAGGAGCCCATAAAGTGTATATATTCTTGATCAGGTTAAAAGTCGTGCCCATCAGCTCAAAATGCATGTAGAACTGTGTATAAGTGTGTGTGTAGTTGTGTGTATCTGACTGCATGGGTCACATACAAAGGGGTTCATGTAGTCGCGTACACCCGACTACAACTTTCTTACTTGCTTTAAATTATATAATAAAACCAAATGTTAGAACCAACTATCTATCAGCTTAAAGCAACAAATGAACTGAAAGTTGGCAATGATGATATATTTTATGTTGTTTCTTATAACTATTAAAAAAATCTTCGAGTTGCGACCCCCCTAATCCTCGAATGTCATACTTTCTTATAATGCTTGTACCCCGTCCAGACTTCTAAATTATTTGTTATATTTGGTTATAAATTTACGCTTCAATCGCCGACGTCGATGGTTGAATGGACTAGGAGCTATTGTAAAGTTATTCTTCCATCGGGGTCCCGGGTTCGAATCCCGGTTAAGGAATGTTTGTCGTGATTTGTCTTGTGTTGCTTCCGTAGTTTTGTCTTGGCTTGTCTAACAAAAAATTGTAATAGATTAACTAGTATAAGAATAAAATGTTAGTATTAATATTTTGTTTCTCTTCTCTCCAGATAACTAGACGGAATATTCTGGAATATATATGTATTTTAAAATATATTATTTTTTTTTTAAATTTTTATTAATATATATATATATATATATAATTAAATGTTTTTTGTTGGTGACCTTTTTTGTGTATTTAACTGTTTTTGGTTTACAGGCTCGAGGTCAGATGTTTATTTTATTATAAATAAAACATAAATTTATTTTGTTGCAATATTTCGAACCCGCATCGGAGTTCGTCATCAGGCTTATTTTGTAACACGTTCGTCTGTTCTAACGTGGAGTTATTTACTATTATATATATATTATTATTATTTATTATTATATATATAATTAATAAAAAAAAAAAGGAAGCTAATGGAAATGTGTAATATCCAAAAGTGTAACAGGTAGAAATAATCAAAAAAGACCCTATATATATTCTTTATCAGGACGATTTAACCCTGTCCGTCTGTTGTCATGAATGCCTGTTTCTGTGAGACTTTTATATTCACAGGCTATACGAGGTTATTTTAGATTTTTCAATTTCCTCCCTTCAAGGAGTCAATGAACGCAATTATCAATGGAGTGCTTGAGTGTCTTCATGTGATAAACGAAAATATATTAAAGATAGATTTAGTCCTTGCCTAAAGGATATCATACTGAAGCAGCATATAAGCCACAACAAATGGATTGCATAAAGTTTGCAAAAGTATTGATAGCAATGAAAAACTGTAGATTGCAAATAGTTTTCAATTGTATCCAGCTCAACTCAATATAAATAGACTTTAATACAAACGATTTCCATTTACTCTAAAGAAAGAAATTCAATTTGCCCTCAATAGATTATCAGACCTATGACTCATAAGAATAGGGTAGATTAACAGTTATATATGAGTAGATAACAGCAAAAAGAAATACAATTTAAAGAGCTTAAACAAATGCTTCCTTGACTTATTGCTTACAACAGGATATTATCCTTATAAAAAGGATAACTTAATATTATTTTAACTAATGGAAAGTGTATTAAAATTGTAGTCTATATTACAGATATGATTATATATTTATATATATATATATATGAATGTATATTTATTCACATAATTCTTTTTATGTAGGCTTAAGCGGTATCTTTATTTGAGCAGTTAAAGCTATTGTTTCATTCCAGTTAAATGTGTCCTTAGGCTATTTTACTCCTCATCGATTTGCCTTTCCTTTACTTTCTTGGTCTTTCTATCTTTTTTGTTCCTGTATCTCTCTCTCTCTCTCACTCTATTTCATTTTAGAATAACTTTTCTTTACTTCCACTTAACTAAGCTTTAATTAAAGCCTTCCCAATAATAAGTATTCAGCACTCATAAGCAGTCAAAAGTTTTGGTCAAAATAATTATGCACAAAAATGGGCGTTCTTGCAGTTACTGTAATGCCTATTCGCCTATCCTGACTACTTCACTCTACTGTTCATGTAAGCCCACTCAAAACCCCATTTGTAACGCCCATTTTACTGAGCGTCTCGGCTGAAGTTCAAATTCACACGTTAATTTGCAGTTGCCGAAGGCAAAAATGTTAATGGCAAAGGCAAAGACAGCAACAACAACAACAACAGCAACAATAATAGCAACAACAACAGCAGCAACAAAAACTGAATTAAGCTTAACGCACTTTTTTTGTAAGTAGAGACTAGTAAATGGTGGGTGGTTTAGGTGGGGAGAAACGGAAGAGTTTTTGGTGCGTTGGAGTCTCTAGCTGACGCACAAAAGTATGCAATGAAAATCTTACAATTTGCGCGTGGAAAACTTTATGAACGCGTCTCGAGGCGACATTAAATGTGGCTAGAACTCGACAGTTGAGTTGAATAGATGCAGTAAATTGTTAAGGTTTGAGGACTAAGAGTTTGTGCTAAGAAGCACAGGGTGGATAAGGGGAAGGGGGGGAAGGCTGAAACGGCAGCCTGTTTTTTGTTGTTTTGGTTTGTTTTTTTTTGCTTTTGTGTTTCCTTCTTTTGAGTAAAAGCGCACATAGCGTTGACACTGACAAGCAATTAATGTTGCGGAAAATTGTTGTTAAAATCGCCAAAGTAAAAGAAAAAAACAACCGTAATAGTGTGTGAGAGAAAGAAAGACAGATATAGAGACAAGTAGTGGATAATATAAGAAATGTGCTACAGCTAGAGAAGTCGAGTGCAATTGAAATTCACTAAACAGTTTGAAAGTTTTGCATATCGCAAACGAACTTAAGGCGCAAAACTCAACACAACAAAGCAGAAGGCAACATACAACACAATAACACACACATACGCATACATACAGGTGTGTTTGTACAGGTGTTTTCCCGCAATTTATTATGCCGTGCGTCAAAATCTTTGGCAAAATGCATCATCAACAGCAACAAAGCGGTAAACACAAAAAGAAAACTAAAAGTGAGCAAAACAACAGGGCAAAAGGGAAAACCCAAAATTTTTAGGTAAAACTTGAGAAAATGTTTTTGCTGGGATTTGCAAGGCGTTTCGCGTAAGGTACAAATGCTATCCAACCGAGCAGCAACTCCCACACAAAACAACCTACTTCAGACCAGCAAAATACCATAAAAAAACGAAAGGATAAACGAGAAATAAAACCCAAGTGGGTAAAAATATATATATAAATATATATATACATAAAAATACATATATATATATATATATATTTAGGTAAAGTAAGTAAGTAGCTAAAACGACAAGGACGAGTGGAAAAATGTCACTTTAGCAGGCATAAGTAAGTTGATGTGAAACTTGGATCTGACGAGGGTGCGGCGACGACGCCGAATGTGTCGCCGGAAGGAAGGAGATCAGTGTGGAGGAGGGAGGTGAGGGCGTTTCAAACTTCCCCATGTCACCATTGCCGTCTTTTGCAGTGATGAGAAATGAGAAATAGTTGCAGCTGCTGTGACATACGCGTTGCAAGCATTAAAGGATTACCCGCAAGCTGAGCACAGAGCAGGGTGGGCAGGGAGAGCAGCGAAAGCCAGTTGAAAAGGATGTATACAAATATATATATACATATATGTATATGTGTATTGGATTGGCAACTTCTTTGAAAGTTAAGTTTTTAATCATTTTTCAGTCAACACACACACACTCGCAAACACACACATATACATACACACAAAAAAAAATGAAGCAAAACACAAACAGTTTTCGTTTCAACTATGTATTTTGCCTTGGCATCCTTTATAGCCACACAGTTAGACTTGACAAGTATGTATATATATAGATATGTATATATGTGAGTGTGTGTGTGTACTAGTGTGTGTTTTCGTGTATGCTTGTGTATGTGGTTCACTTTGTATAATACACTTGAAGATTAATCATGCGAAGCGCATCAAATAAGTTGAATGCCGCTTAGAATATGGCTAAATTTACAACAGTTGCAGCAAACCACGAAAGCATTTAAGGGCGGCTGGCAGTAGTCAGTTGCATGGGCGTGGCTTCTTACATAAATACATAAATAAAATAAGCAACAACGAACGCTGATGAACTACTAACACTTTAGCATATGCTTAAAATAATTTCAAGTCTCAGTTTCTGCCAGAAATCAGACTTTATATTTTTTTGTAACATACTACTGATAATCTTAGCGATCTGATTGGATCTTGTATATATATAAATCTAAAAATATTAAACTCCATTTATATAATTTAAATTTTATACCTTCACATTTCTTACAATAACTTTTATTAGATATGCTTTATGAATGGAGAAAATTCATCTTTGTTTCCAGTATAAATTATCGTGCCAAACTTGTTGCATTTATTTTCTGAACTTCAACTAATGATTTAATATATTAAATTATTATTTTTATATATTATATAAAATAAAATTTAATTTATGTTATTATTTATATTTTATATATATATTTTATATATTTTCATTGCTCTGCCTATTTTTCTTGATTGCGCATTAGAAATGCTTTCTAAACCTAAGTAAAAGCAACAATAAATACAGCAAATTATACCATTAAAATATATCTATTCTATTTAAATAAATATTTATATATATATATATATATATATATATATCAATTTAAATTTATATCTATATATATATATATATGTAGATGGATATATAGATAATTGGCAAAGCTTTTAATGTGATTCCATTACTAACAATATTTACTAAAAATCTATAGATCAAAACAATAGACATAAAATAATTATAAAATTTTCAATCTGTTGGAATGCACAGGCATATGTTATACCCTGTACAGCAATCTTGTAAGGGGTATAATCAGTACTAGCTAATGTATGTAAAAGACAACAAATAATATATATAGTTTCTTAAACTATCAATAATCTTAGCAAAGGCAACATATTTTGGTCTCTGCTACAAATCGTGACTTAAATAAAGTAACTCTCAATCCAGGAGAGCCACAAAACATTTCTTGCATTTTCTTTTAAAGAAAACTTAGCTGGTTTATATCTTTGTATATAGTTAATAGTATCTTGATTTCTTAATTCTTCATTTCTTAAAGTATCATTCCCCATAAGATTCAATACTTATAGTATTAATATACATACAATACTTATACTGTAAGCATTGAAAAAACTTGAGATGGTTTGTGGCTTTTATTATACTCTAGACAAAGTACGGGGTATTTTATAGTCTATCACAGCCTAGTATAAGCATATACAAAACTTTTAATTACTGTGTGAGTATTTTCAAAAAATATATATTATATATTTGTTGGTGTTCTGCTATGCAAATCATACGAAATTTTTGCTTGTTTTGCTTCTTTTTGCGCTGAAAATTGAAAATTTTCTAAAATTGCCGCCCACTAATGGGGCTTTTTTTTTGTTGTTGTGTTGTTTGCTGTAATTGTGGGCGTAATGAACGCGCCATTTTTGTATAAGCATATTGAAAATTTAATCGCGCATGTCGCACATTTCAATTTCCCCTTGTCCTGGCCATAAATACATAGATCAGAAAATGTTTGTCTGTCTGTTGAATACCATAAAGGCATTTCACAATGCGTATTAATATCCTGTCCCACATGTAACACCATTTTCCTTTATTTCCCTTATTTCTGACACACAGCAACCAACTTTCCCCCTCTCTTTCTCACTCTCTATCTCTCTCTTTGTATCTGTGTCTCTTTCACTCTCCTTTTTTGGATTGTAACTCCCTTAGTCATTGACTTGAACTGGCTTATAGGTCCATAAATTGCCACTTGGCGTTCACAATAAATAAAATTTCAATGCGTTTTGACCTATTTTAAATGTTATACGAAAACATTTGACTGCCTCCACAGTTGGCTATAGCTTTGGCTGCAGCTAATTACAAAGGCGTTGTCTGTGTGGGCGGTATAGCTTATTGAAAGTAACGGCATGTGTTGACCTTTTGCAAATGACCCCGAAATAGATTATGCAGCAGCAGCAGCGGCAGCGGCAGAGGCAGCAACAGCAGCAGCAACAAATCCGCTGGCAGCTCAAAATGTGCAACATGGCGCCTACGATGCGATGAGCATAAATTGCAATTCCAATTTCCGGTTTCTGTTTCAAATGTCGCCCACATACCCACCCATACACAAACTCACATCCCCACATACACACACACACACACACACACACACCCACTCCCTAAGGGGGCTGTTTTGCTGAGCCGCCTGCTGCCTGCCAGCTGTTGGTTTGGTTCTTTGGCTCGATTTCGACGACGTTAGCTTCCAATCAGCTGCCACAGCCGCGCAACGTTGCACAAAATTGTGCAATTCATTTAATATATAAATTTTTGGCTGCCACACACTGGATAAAGGGGTATACAACGGTCGGGTGGGGCACGATTGGTGGAGCTTGTAAAGTCATGCTGTATACGAGTAACGAATGTGCAACATTCTCTAAAGTAGCAAAAGTTTCAATTTGTTTGGCCTCGTGCACAAAATTTTCGTTGCTTTGTTGTCATTTTGTATTTTTTTTCTTTTATTTTATTTTTGTTATTTTGTTTGTAGTATCGCCTGTTTATACCCTGTAATTGTCCCAAAAGGATAACAAAGGTTATTAAAAAAAAATAAATCTTATTTAAACTTAATTCTGCTCCAGACAAAACTTTGTAATTAAATCACAAAGCAATTTATGAGATTACAAAACAAACTTCAACCTACATTTCGACATATAGATATATATATATATATATATATATATATATATATATATATATATATATATACACACATATATGTGCCTTGTTGTGTGTAATTCGATTTATTTCTTACTCAAAGTAAAAAACATTATTAATTAAGTTAAAAATTTTTCGTATATGGAAAATAATATTTCATTTTATTATATATTGTTTTTATACTTATTACATTATTATTTTTAAATAATACATATATTAATTGATTTATTTTCTTTATGAATTATTATTTTTTTTAATATATTAATTTAATAAATTAATTTTTTTATCTATATTATTATTATATTATATTAAAAATTATTCATATGTAATTTTTTTAAATGAATTATTATTATTATTTTATGATTTATTTTTATTTCTATTTAATTACTTAAATATATTTTGATTTATTTTTAATTCTATTTAATTACTTAAATATTTTTTCATGTTTTCTTGTTTATTTTTATATATTTATAAATATTTGTTTTTTTTTTATTTCTTTACTTATTTTATTTACTATTATTTATTTATTTTTATTTTATTTTTTATATTTATTTTATTGGATTTTTATTTCTATTATTATTATTATTTTTTTTATTTTTTTGTTAACATGATTTATTTATTTTTAAATTTAAATACAATTTAAAACATATTTCAATCTTTTTAATCATTTTATTTTTTTATCTCTTTTAATTTATGACTGCAATTTTCTATAGTTTCATTTATTTAATATATTATTCTATTATTATTTTTAAATTAAAGAAAAATTTATAAATTATATATTATACAGATTCTTACCAATTAAGGAAACAAAGAGAAGCGAAAAGAGACTAAAAATGCCTGAAATATTCTTATGGAATAAGTTTGCTTGTTAAAAATAATAATAACTAATTAACTATTATCCTTTATTTATATTGATTCACAGGGTAAATTGTAGTCAAGAGATTTTATGTATTGTTAGTTGTTGCTAACGTTGTTGTTGCCCTTGTTTTTGTTGTTTTTGTTATTGCTGCTGGAATTGTAGTTCATATATATTTAACCGCCTAAATACTGTTTGCCAGTTGCAGTTGTTATCGGCAGCAACCAAATGGTGGAAAATTCAGCCAACAACTGTAAAATGAAACTCAACTAAACGACATCAAGCAACGTAGTCAACGGCGACGTCAACGACAAAAACAACTTGCAACAGCAAACAACAACAACAACAACAGAAATAACAAGAACAACAACATTGATGGTAAAACATGCAACGATATTTGCTATTTGTTGTTTCAATTGTTGTTGTTGGTGTTGTTGCTATTGCTATTGCAATTGTTATCGAACGAAAATTTCAGTTTTTGCCTGAATTACGAGTAACATTTTGTTGCCATCCTCGTTGCCTGTTATTGTTTTTTCTTACCGCATGCAACGCACGTTGCATCATTTATATTGTTGTCGATGTTGTTGTTACTGTTACTTTTGTTGTCGTTATTGTTGTTGTTGTTGTTGTTTTTGGCACTGCTGTTGCCATTTGCTTGACTGTTTAATATTTCATCATTAATGTTTTGCCTCGACTTTTTCAGCTACTAATTGCCAACGTTTTGTATGCAACTAATGTGTTGATAAGTGCCTAGAAAATTGGCCAAAATTATTGTGAATTGCTACCAATTGTTGCATACTTTAAAGCCCTATTGAAGTAACATTAAATTCAATACAAAGTATTTACTAAACTTAACTACACTTGTATAAAAGTGATTGCAACTGAGCAACAGATTATGCGGCAAGTCTTACAATGACAATCCCCAAAAAGGATAAATGGAACACCATGTTTAATCCCTAAACAAAAGCAAATTTTATCAATTGAGTCTATTCAACTATGTTACTTAGGTACTTAAACTACACACACACACACACACACACACACACACACACACACACACACACACACACACACACACATATATATATATATATATATATATGTGCAGTTTGTTACTGTCCTGCTTGTATGCATTCAATGTTTATTGTTGCAACAATATGCAACTCGATACTATAAGCAGGTATTTGGGGCAGAGTCATGACAGTAGAATTGACATGTTGTCCTTAACAGGTCAGAAGCAAATGTCTGAAATGGGCCTAAGGACTCCACAAGGAACTACAGCAACATGTTGTGTGCCTAGTTATGAGACACACTTAACTGTTAACAGCCATTTTGTATTCATAGATTTTCATAGAATAAACAGTGTCCTGGCTACAGTTGCAAGTTATTAGTCAAAGTAGTGACATCCTTACAAATTTCTTTGTCTGATAAGTAGTATATCTAAAAGGATTTTTGTTTGATCTTCGTCCTGGGACTCTTTAACAATATCCTTTACAGCAGTTTTTTATAATATAAATCCTTTATTTAACTATTTGTTAATTGCCTATCTAAGCATATTGGTGATTATCGTTTTGTTTTAACAGGATTGTTTCTACTGTTTATACACTTAAATGATGCAAGTACCGAAAGTACTTACCACATTCCATTATCATATTAAAGTTGCTTGCCACAAATAAATCGTCTTAATCGTTATCCTTTTGTGGAACACAAATTGTTTGACTCTAAAGTAAACTCTATTTAACTAACATTTATATACGCTTTATCCTTAGACGGCAACCTCAAGGTTGGGTGGAAGGAGAAGTATCATCAAGTAAGACGTGCCTTGCAGGTAAGAAAGCATATTGTAAGGTCCTTTGTGCTATCAACGTTGCTAGGATACCCAGCTGATTAAAAGGAGCATTGCTGTACCGTTAAACTGGCGCTTATCATAAGTGGCCATGTTATTTGCAGGTTCCATCACAATTGCAATTCACAGATTACTACACAATAAGCGAAAGAGACAGGGAAAGATATATACAGAGGGAGATTGTCTGTGTAAGAAAGAGAGAGAGAGAAAGCAAGGGATCTGAGTTATAGTAAAGTGTTGAATTGCCGCAAGCAGGCGAAAGGCTAAGATTGAAGTTAATAGCTATGCCTCAAACTGCAATGCACCACAGGTTTGCATTGGGTATTATTATTATCAGGTCCTTTATGCAAGTAGGGACGCGCCCTAAGGATATTACACATTAAACAGTTTAACCTGAGACTTGTGGCCTTTTATTATGCCAATCAGCTTATGGTAGTTGCTACTCGAAAGCGGTTTTTCCACTACGATAAAATATAGGCCAATAAAAGGAAAAAGGATTTAAGTTTTGCTTAAATTAAATATCAAATTTAATTCCATTGGCAGAGAGTATTCTTACTAAGCAAATGGATATCTAGCTTTATGCTTTGAGCTGAAACCATATATCATCAGTTATTAAAGGATAAAGGAGTCCTTCTAAGGGTTATATGTGGCTTGAGGCAGTTCTCCAGGCAAAATCCGAATTCTTTGATAGAATTGCCTGATGCAAAGATTCCTTGTTTAAGAGAACTGTTAATAACATTGATTGGGTTAACATTCTGGCTTACATTCAATGTTAACCAAATGTTAAAGGATGCAACAAAAATTGTTGTTAGGAATGATTGACTACAACAAAGGATATACGAGTAACTACTAAATTTCAATAGATTTTCATTCTCTCAGTAATTGTCTAAATTTCTATGCATATTTCTCCTATACTATTAGCTAATTGTAGCTGCATTAGGGAGGACAGAAAATATTCAAGTTGTAAATTAAAGAGACAAGCCATGATGTCCTGTCACTGGACACTTCGACAAAATTCAACTAAGCACTGACAAAGCCGACAACTAAATGTTCTGGGAATACACAACATTCTATGGCTTATAATTGTTGTTGTTGTTGTTGCTGTTGTTGTTGTTGAATTACACGAATGTCCTGTCAAAAATGCTTAACACCCACAAAAGTAGCTGCTGTAAGGAGTATTATATGTACCATGTGCCATGTGCCATATGTCCTGTGGGAGAGCGGATTGTAAATGACAGCTCTCTAAATAAACCTAAAGACAAAATGGCCCACAAAAAGGAGACTAAAAAAACGAAAAAGAAACAAGAAATGACAGAGGCCAACTAACCACTTGAAATGGTTAGTTTCATTTTTGTTTATTGTATTTATTTTTATTTATTTTTGGTTTCGACTGGCTTTAAACTGTCATTATATATATATATATATATATATATATATATATATATAAAGGTCGAAATATTTTTGGTACATTGATGCAAGCTTTTGAGAGTTGAGAGTTGAGAGTATACTGAAAGTTGTATACGGGCCAAACGTTTGCGTATGTCTTTCGTCCTTTTAGGCCACATTATTATGTGAAGCGTTTTCTGGCATGGAACATTTGCTGCCCAGCCAAGCGAGCATCTTGACGGGGTGCGTCGTCTTTGCTGAAGGTGTAAGGAGTTGTAGTTAAGGAGCAGGAGCAGGAAGCTATATCACCAGCTGAAAGATGTAGGAAAGGAGGGTGTAGGCAGAAGGAAGAAAAGCAAAAGCAAAAGCAAAAGAAGTAGAAATCGTCGCACAGTAGTCCAACAAGGTGAATGGGCAATGTCCTGTGGCGCGTGATAAACGCAGTTGGCTTTAAATATGCCCCAACTCTTGTGTTAAGTGCCTATCGTATCCTTTGCACAGGATGAATGCTTTTGCTTCTTATACTTTCGTCCCCCCATCTACTATTCAGTTTCTGCTGCGTCTTATTCTTATTTGATAAATTTAATAAATCAAGCGATTGTTTGCTGAATGTGGTAGGAAAATGCAATCGTTTGTATATAATAGATGGCATTTTATTTTTATGTCCTGCGACTTGCTTTGAATCATTGAATCGCTGCCTAATGAATGCTTATTAATAATGCGATTAACTCACAGGACCAGCCTAAAAATAACCAAGCTAATACACAAGTAAATCTTTACGTTCTCTATCCCTCTCTCCCTCTGTCCCTTCCACACAATCTCCTTTTCTTGTACCGCCTAACGCTCATAAGTAGGCAACATTTCTTTTTGGTAGCGGGGACACAGCTCAATGGTCGCGAACTGCCAGGAGATTGAGACTGGGGAAAGCTAATGGAATGGCGGGTATAGTAGAAGGGATATCGAAATCAAAGCGTCTACAAAGTATAATTCAATTTCAGGACATGCTTGTACGTAACCAAAAAGGACAACTGTAGCCACTTGAGATGCGATACAGTGTGTGTGTGTGTGTGTGTGTGTGTGTGTGTGTGCTGGGGGTTGTGTGTGAGTGTTTGTGTGTACTTGTTGTTTCTATCAAAGTAAGAGACAAAGACTGAAACAAAAACAAAAAATAAACAAAGAAGAGAAAGGGCCCGAAAAAGAAAAGGGTTTTATTTTCCAGTGCTTATCTGGGTGGACACAGCGCGAGAGGTTTGCCCCAAAAGGATGTTGTTGCATGACGCAGAAGGCTGTACATAGAGGTTTGCAGGACGCAGGGCACAGGACGCAGGACGCAGAACGCTGACTCCTTTGTTCGCACAGCTGTCGGCGTGGTTTAAAGCTCGTTAGCGAAGGTCCTGTTGTGGCATAGGGAGCACTCAACATTTGCGGTCTAGTGGAAAACATTTTCGGGTCTCTCTGTCTGTGTCCTGGCAGCAGCCAGCCACTGGAGCGGCAATTTCGAAGTCATTCTGTGGACTCTCGGACTCAAAAGATAATAGAAATACGACCACAAATATTGCCTACGCCCCAAAACACACACTCAAACAAAATTAAAGAGAATTGTAACTTAAAGACAGACAGAGCAAGAGAGAGAAAGCAGCTTACACATATATTGGGTCCTGCGGCTTTAGCGAATTGCGATTGCGGTTTGTGAATGCGGCTGCTGCCACCATAACTGTGGCCAAGCATTAATTCAAAAGCTGATTAGATTGTCAAGTGCGACAGCTTGGCCTTGTCTTTACATTTTACTTACAGCTGCAACTGTTGCTGTTGCTGTTGTTGTTGCTGTTGCTCCGTGTTGTAACATTGAATTGAAGTGAACATGAGCGGTGAGTGGTAGGTGGTAAACAGATTTAAATGCAATATCAAATACAATTTCAATATACTATTATCTGCTCTATTCATATATACAACTAATAAGCCGCTTAACGTTGTAATTCGCTAATGAATTAAAGCGTTTAATTACTTCAATTGCTTATAATATATATGTGGATAATTGAGCGGAGTTTTTGGGGGGCATGGCAATGTGGCATTATACATAAATTGCTTTAGTTATCGATATGTTAATATCCATTACTGATTAACACGAAGCGACGTGATATACTTAAGCTTCAATTAAGTCAAGCAAAACGTCAACTTTTGTGTGGCAAAATAAAATTTAATTCAATACATAAAAATTAAATAAAAATATATTAGTTAAATCTATTATATAGTTAACTTTAAGTATAGATAGCTTATTAGTTTGAATGGAAGACTCATCTAGTTGTACATAGAAAGACCAACATTTGCTCTGGCGTATGCCATTTTGATCCTTGATATCGTTTCTTTTAACTCCTTAAAATCCCTTGTTCAGCTCAGCGCCTTTAGATTCAATTTCAGCTGTAGCAACAGCTGTTATATTGTGATATAGCTGACCTTTGGAAGCTCTTAGGAAAGTTTTTCCTTTTTATATCATGCAATATATAATGATATACATTTTCCAATCTTAAGAAAACTTGCATTACTTCTTAATAATTTTAGTTAAGCAATCAATTCTTTAAGTAAAGAAAATTTTTAACAGTTTATCAATTATTTTAAAAACACTTAAACATGATTTTATTCGCTTCTTGCCAAAGTTCTACCTATAAACTATATATAAGCAGCAATTCAGGGAGTATCCTTTTCTATATTGCTGCAAACTTAGTTAAGAATTAAAATTAAAAATAAATTTTAATAATATTTACTTCCACTTAGTTAAGCTTTAAGCATGATTTTGTTAGCTTTTGTTTATTAGTTTCAAATGCAAAAAATAATAAAAATTCATTTTTTTCATTTTGCTGTGTTAAACAGCTGCTTCCTCTCGTATATCTTAAGTTGGACATATGCCTGTCCTGGCAAATGATCGATGTACCGTTTCAGAATGCAGTTTCTTTAATATAATGAACTTTTCCTATATATATATATATATATATATATACATATGTATATGTATATTGGAAAAGTATATAAATTATGCAAAGGACGTCAGCGCTTTGGCCTTCAATAAGCAGCGCGCGCTTCATTACTTGCACTCCTTTGGTTTTCTTTAAGTTTTTATTCTATTTTCTTCCTTTATATATATATATATATATTAAATTATGTTTGGGATATTCTTTAGTGTTGTTGTGTGGTTATAATCGTTGTTGTTGTTGCTGCTCGTGTTGTTGTCAGGCCAATCAGTCACTTGAAGCTTTGATTTTGAGCCAAAAGTTTTGGCCAAGTAACCAAAAGCAATTTTTTTTTGTTTTCATTCTTTGACCAAAAGAAAAAGCAACAGCTAACAGTATAAGAACAGCAACAACAACAAACAACTTTTTATTTTAGCCTGCAGTTTGTTGTGGCAACATTTGTGCAGAGCTTGTAGCCCATCCATCCCCTTCCCCTGCGAACAAAAACCATTCTCTCTGCCAGCACTACGACTGCTGCCTTAACCCGTCAGCCATCAATCAAAGCCGAAAAGCAAGAAAAGTTATATGCCCCACCTCAACCACCCCCTTTAACAATTCACCCAAAAGCAAATAAAAAAAAAAAAAAAATAATATAAAATAATAAAAAAAAAAATGAAATGAATTGGGAAAAAGGCGCAACAGTTTTTTTTTTCAATTCTTTTTTTTTTTGCCTTTTTGTTGCTTAAATTAATATTGAAAAGATTTGAAGCGAAGTCAATCAGCTGGAAATATATGTTTTTGGGCGCATATTTTGACCACGCCCATGACCCCATTAAATTGGGCAAAATCAAGTTGAAGCTTTAATCATAATATTATGATAAGAAATACTAAACATTGAGGATGATCCTAATAAGATTTAAGTAGTATATCTATATGTATGTCTGTGTGGTTGCATTGTGGCATTAAGCATGAGTTACCACAGCATCTGGCATACATATGTGGCCATAGAGTTTCGGTTACTTCGCTTTCAGTTAATTCCCTTTACTTAGTCGTAAACTTTACGCATTTACTGTAATCAAATTTTATGAAAATGCTCCCTGGTTGTTCTGTTCTTGGGCTTTAATGTATTTTCTGTGGTTTCCTCTTGTCTCTTGTGTGTCCGTGTTTGTGTGTGTGTGTGTGTGTGTGTGGATGGGCGATCGCTGTACGAATTTCCGCGCTACTGTGAATGAAAATTTTGCGGCATAGATAATTAAATAATAAATTGTTGTAATGTCTACATTTGGCATACACTCTCACTCTCTTTCTCTCTCTCTCTCTCTCTCTGTCTATTAGATAGTATTGCGTAAACGTAAACACCCTTCCAATACCAAGACATCAATTGGTTGGTGTCTGCATCTCCTGCAAAAGGCCATAAATGATTTATATGCACATTGAATGCGCCGACAATAGATTTAATTTAACGATGTCTTGGCGACGATGGCAACGATGGCGACGCCATTTTGACTTACGTCGTATCTTCCTGTCTTGTCGCAGTCTATACCAATATTATTACCGACACTGCTACTGCTTATCCATGTACCCTTAGCTCATCATCTACTGCCTTCCTCTTGTGGCATTGAGGTAATTACGCGTGAATACGCGAGACGGGGGAAATGTTGCGGAAGTCATTGGCATATGAAACATCAACATCAATACTTCTCCACCTCCACCCACCTCCCAAACACCCTTAACTTATCCCTCATCCCAACATGCTACTAAACATATATACATACATATATATATATATATATATATATACTATGCACATGTAAGCTATATCTATGTCATTTTCTATATGCTCAAATTAATTTTAGACTGACATTCAACGTATATTCGAAATTGGTATGGGAATTAGCTTGGGAATTCATGTATGATACTTCAGCTGCACTTCTCCTGTTTCTCAAATTAACACACCCACACACACACGCACACATTTATGTGTATTGAAACACATTAGCTGCCTATCGATATACATAAAGTATTATTACGATAAGATATCAAAAAAAAATTACTTTTATTAGACCTTAAAATATTCTTTTTCCTAGCCAAATGTTATTGATATCAACCATTATTATGGATAATAGAAGCTCGCTTTACGATATTTATCCAAGTATAAATATCTGTCTTAGTCGTCCGTTAGACCAGACACACCTGTGGCATATTCGTTTTACCAATATAATCTGATTATTTTCTTAGTTCGGAGTTTCCTTGGAATATTTGAATATATTTCCAAACATAAATTGAAAGTTATTTTTAATTATTTACAAATACTTAGCTCTATCCAATAGTTAACTATTGTAAATATCAATTTTGACCTGTTTTTAGCCCCTTTGCCTTTTTTGTAAAAAAAGAGCAAAGCGGAGCTATTGGAAATATGCAAAATCCAAAAGTATGTAACACATAGAAATAATCATCGGAGACTCCATAAAGTATATATATTCTGAATCAGGACGACAAGACGAGTTCATCTAGCCCTGTCCGTCTGTCTGTCCGTCCGTCCGTTTGTCCGTCCGTCCGTCCGTCCGTCCGTCCGTCCGTCCGTCCGTATGAACGCCTGTTTCTCAGAGACTATAAGAGCTACAGCAACCAAACTTGAAATCTAGATTCGTTATGTTCGTACGCTGTACAAGTTTGTTTTTGATTTTTCAATTTCCTCCCCTGACCCCCGCAATTCGAAAAAATCGATTATTAAGCACAATTTTCAACCGATCCAGTTTATTTTTGGTACCCATCATAATTAGACCACTCTTGATCGATGTTGTGAGTCTGGGTAAGATTGATCAAAAATCTCGGAGGTTATAGATCAGCAAATGTGACGTTATGGGCCCCGGGGGGGGTATTGTAGTGCGCGCAAAATAAGAGCTAGAGCAACGAAATTTGGAACGTAGATTTGTTATGTTTGTACGCTATACGAGTTTGTTTTAGATTTTCAGATACAATTTTTAACCGATCAAATTTCTTTTACGCACACATATTAAGTAGACCATTCTTCATCTAAGTTGTGAATTTCGTTAAAATTGAACAATAAACACGGAAGTTATACAACATTAAGTACCGTGATATAGAGCGTGGGGGGTTAAAAGGTGCGCGCAATGGCTAAGTAAGTGCAGAGCTGTGTGTATGTATGAGTATGTGTGTGTATGGCTGTATATGTAGTCAAACGGGCTCTCGTAGTCGGGTACACTCGACTACAGACTTCTTACTTGTTTTCTAATTGTTGTTGTTTTCATTGGACATTTGATCAAATCTTAGTTGCTTTTAAAACTTGGAAAAGTTGCAACACTTTTTTTAATGCTGCTCACATTTTGCTTTCTACTTTTAATTGGTTCAAAATAAGTGTATAGTAAATCAAATCAGCTGTATTTGCTATAAAATTGCTGTAGTTGCAATTTTCTTCCCCCCTTACAAGGAATAACAGGTAACTGTTGCATCCCTCACTCCATCTCCCACACTTATACTCTCGCTTACTCTAACTATCTAGCTATACCTCTTCACATTCTTAACTTCTCAAGTTAATTCTTGTCCTTTCTCTCTATCTCTCTCTCTCTCTCTCTCTCTCTACCATAGTTACTGCAGTAAGGGCCATAAATTATACTTGGATCACGCGCCATCACGCGCGCTGTTGTCCAGTTTGACACTGCGGCAGTGCATTCCATTGTTTATAAAACTATTTTTGTAACTAGCTGACATTCCTGTTAGTCGCTTAGCTACTTCTACTTCTGCTTCTACTTCTGCTTCTGGTTCAACTGGTATTTTCAGTGCTTACTAGTAGCTTACTAGTAGCCAAAAGGACGACAACAGAGAAACGGAAAGGAAAGGAAATGAAATGAAAGCAAAGGAGAGGACAAAAAAATATGATGAAAATGCTATGTTGAAAAACAGCTGACATTTCACTTTTCTGATACGATTACGCAGCGAACGCCTCCAGCTGCCTGCTACAACACTCCAAATTGCTTACGGTCACGTACCAAGCTGCCTCCTGTCCCTTAGCGCGACAAGAATGTGCTTCAAGAAAACGTACTGCTACAACTCTAAACGATGGAAATGCTGTGATAGAGTATGGCAGACGAGGTGAGGTGAGCAGAGAGCAGGGCGAAACACACACACACACACTCACACACACACATACATAATGGGATGAGGGTAAGCAAAAGAAAAAAAAAAATGGTGCCAAACTTAATGAAAATGCCAACGCGTCGCCATTTTGGCCGCAGAGGCGCAGTTGCCGCCACTTGCAGCCTCTAACCCCACCCTCGTTCCCACCCCCACCCCCACCTAACCAACACTTTATAACCCCATACCCAAGCTCTTAACATAACCATAATATGTTATTTTTCATGCGTTTTAGCGAAAGTGTTTCCATTGTGTGCGTGTGTGCATGTGTGTAAACGAGTCTATATGTGTATTGGCATTTTTTGATTTCTTGCTCCATTTTTTTCCCTTTATTTTTATGCTATTCTTTTCGTTTTTCTCTTACTCTCTTGTATGTTATATATGTATATATGTATGTCTATATATATATATATATACTATATGTATTTTTTTTTTTGGTTCTGCGACATTTTTCTTGTATTTTTGCTGCTGCTGTTTGGCATTTGCATATCAAGATAGTGTCATTAAATTTGCATATTTTGGATAAATTTAAATTCTTTGCATGTCTTTCTGTGCCTGCGTTCCGTTTTCATTTCGTGTCGTTCCTGTTGCTGTTGTTGTTGTTGTTGTTGTTCTTTCTGTTATTTTCGTTCGTTTGTTTTTTTTTTGCGTTGTCTTTTAACTTTCTATTTTTTTCCGCTTGTTCTTCATCTTTTTTTGCCCCCCTCACCCTATGTTTGCTCATTTTGCTCATTCTTCAAATTTTGCTTGACTTTGTTTCTATTGTCGTTGTTGTCGTTGTTGTTGTTGTTTCTGTAATTTATTGTTGTAGGCATATGCAGAGAGCATTGCTTACACACTGTGTGTGCGTGCGTATGTATGTTGTGTGTTTGTGTGTGTGTGTGTTGTTGCTGCTGGTGTTATTGTTGTTGTTATTGTTGTTGCTTGTTGTCGTCATGCATCATTTGTTTAGTCCTTTAGTCCTTTGTTATGTGCCAAAGTCGTGGGTGCGTGTTCAACGTCACATATAGGTGGGGTTTGGGGTAATACTGGATAAGGGTATGCCAAAAGTGTGACAGAAAGGGAGCGAGAAAAGAGAGAGAGAGAGAGAAGGGAGAAAAAAATTGGCAGTGCCCCGTTTACGGATCCCGGATAATGCTCATGTGTGGGTGTCATCGCACTTTTATGTCGCGCACTTGTTGAGAATATTAATTTTATTTAAATATTTCAAAATGTCACCGAGCTGCTGGCTCAACAGTTTCATGGCAGTGTGACGAGTACGAAGCATGAAATGAAAGTGAACCTGAGGGGGGGGGGGAGGATCGTTTTGTTTTTTCTTTCTGTTTTTTTTGTTTATTTTTTATTTGTATATACATTTACGTAATGGGTAAACAGATGGCAATGAAACTGCGGTACAAACAATGAAAGGCAAATGAGAAAAAGCTACCCAATTACAGCCGTAGATGATTGACAGTAATATAATGAAAAGAACAGAAAGTTGCATAAAGTATTGTGATCAGAACAAAGTACGAAACAATGTTTCAAGTTGTAAAATGTGAAACTTGAATTTTAACTCAATAATATTCTTTTTGTATATTTAACCCTTTAAAGCGCAGTGTGGCCGATCTGCACCACACCGTTTAGAAGCCATTATCTTTCAGTGTGTTTTGGCAAATTTCAAAAAAATAATTTTTTGCTGTTTAGAAATAATCATTTTATTAAAAAAAAATGCTGGTCACTCTTAATTATGGCAAAGAACCCAAAAATAATTATTTTTCCCGTGACTTTTGTAAATTCTAAAAACTTGAATTTTTCTGCAGTTTCTTTTTTTTTTTTTTAAAAAAAGTATTAAAAAACAATTGTTTAATTGAAACTATTTTATATTATTAACAAGTATATATTCTATTTTTAATATATTGTCGAGTTTTGGTAATTGGTCAATTAGAACCCGAGAAAATATTTCAATTTTACAACATATAAAAAAGAAATTTTGAAAATCGGAGCTAACATTCATTCAGCATATCACATACAATACCAACTGTACTGTAATAATATAATATATATTACTTATTGTACAGTTTTCTATACAAAATATTGAATAAATACAAAATGAACCGCCAAATGTTTAATCATTACACAAAGCTGAATGCTAAGGCACGTGGCATCTCACAAAGATTCAATAGAAATGCAGATGCATTTAACATATAAACACACACACATATATATATATATATATATATATATGCATTTGATCAACGTTTCTATTTCTATTTGCTGAATTATTTAAATATCTATTTGTACCAATTGTTTTTGTTTTGTTTTTGAAACAACCAAAAAGAAGACAGCAGAAAAGCAACAGCAACTAAAAGAGGCGCAAAACGGCAAGTCAAAGGCAAAAATAAGCAGCTACAACAATAAGAAAAACAACAGGAATAAATCAAAAACAGAAAACAACAACAACGAAACACACACACACACACTAATAAAACTATTGCTTTTGCCGGGTGCCGGTGTATGCCCCACAGCCAAATAATTTAGATGAAGAGGCGGTAAGGTAAAGAGCGCTTTAGCGAGAGAGCGAGAAGCAGTAAATATGCAAAGACAAAATTGTCTCTCGCTTAGCATTTCGCTCTCTTTTTTCGTTGGCTATTTTGCTTTGCTATTTCTCATCGACCACCTTTTTCGCATACATTTCGTATCGTTGTCGCTGGTCGGTTTGTGTGTGTTGCGCTTTTTTTGCTCGCCCGCTTGCTCGCTCGCTCGCTCGCTGCGCAAAGTATTTTGTCGTTGTAAATTTTGCATAAATAAAAATTCATTACGCACCCGCAGCGAAACAAAACAAACTATTTTAGCCCCCTCCGAAATATATTTATCATATAGCAACTGAATATTTCAAGAAGAAATCAGCAAAGAAAAACGGCGCGTGTGAAGTGCAAAGTGCGGTTGGGTCATTACTTTTCAGTGTGTCTGTTACTCTGTTAATGCATAAGTGTGTGCGTGTGTGTGTGTGTGTGTGCAATACATGTGTGTACGCGTGTTTGTTGTTTGTAACAAAATCTCGTAATCGTAATCAACTTGAAGCGCGTATAACGTGCAACAGCCAGCAACGACCAGCACACAGCTGACATACAATAAGTAAGCATAACATCTCATACCCATCCCCCCCCCCCCCTCGCTGAAACACTGCATCCATACACTTGGGCTAACAATTTACAGCTTTTAGCTAATTGAAAGCGAATCTAAATTTGTAGCTACATATTTGTTTGTCGCATGTCATTGCACTCGATAGCAATAGTTTAGTTTAGTTTAGTTTAGTTTAGTTTAGTTTTTCTTTTTATTTTATTATATTTTCTTTAACCCCTCCCCCCTCCGTATCACTTTTTTTTTTTTGGCTGTAAATTAGAAATTGCATTAAAATACATAATAATCAGCGGAAGTGTAAACTCAATAAGAGAAAACGAAAGCAAAAAGCAAAAAGCAAAATGTAAAATGTTAAAACAAACCATCGACTGCTCGCAACACAGTACCAAGCTTCAACTGGTGTTGCATGCACCATACAACTGCTTGACATTCATGCAAATTTCGTATGTTCGATTTTATTTATTTTTTTTAGCATCAAATTCAAATATTATTTGCCTTAATTATTGCTATTTTTAGCACTAATCAAATAGGCCATAAAACAAAGTCAAACGTGTGTGTTAGTGTGTGTGTGTGTGTGTGTGTATATATATATTTATTTATTTATTTATTTTTTTTTTTTGCTCACTTGTTGTGCGTGCTTGCCTTTGATTTTGTCTTTGAATTTTTGTCTTTGGGTTCTTTCCTTTGCTTTTGCTTTGCTTTTGCTTTGCTTTTGCCGGTGCGCGCGTTCTCACTCTCACTGTCACTTTGCGCTCACGTTTAGTCAGCTGCTGCAGCTGTCACCCAAGCAGCTATTGCCTTCCCGCTCTCTCCCATGCACACACTCCGTCTGTTTGTATGTTGGCAAGCATTTTCTTTCCTTTTCTGCTGCTGCCTTCTTTTGCTGTCATTGTCCTTTTGGCGCCCAGTAATTTGTATTTCAATAAGCAACAACAACAACAACAACAACAACAACAACAATAATAATAATAATATTAGTAATAATAAACACAACGGAATTAACATAAGTTTTCGCTCAGTGTAAATGACATATTAATATAACTTGCAACTAACACAGCAAGTAACTATTTTTTTTCTTTTTTTTACTTTTTCTTTATTTGTTGTGTTGCATTTGTGCTTCGTGCATATCAATAAAATTTGTTGTTTTCCTTTTTGTTATTATTTTTTATTTTTGTTTTGTATTTGGCATTACTCTCGGCCGGTCAACGTCTGGGCAATTTGTTTACATGTGTGTGTGTGTGTGTGTGTGTGTGTGTGTCTGTGTTCATGTGTGCTTATGTGTATAAGTGTTGCCGTTGTCTGGCCCCATAAAAATACAACTTGGCTGTGTGCTATTTTTAAAGCCTACGTGCGTGTGGAAAGGGAAGAAGGTGCGGATAAAGTGTAGCAGCAACAACAACAACAAAATCAACAACAACAACTATATATATATATATATGTAATTTGCTTGTTGTACACGATATACATTATAAAAATCTTATACATGCTACATGCCACCGTTCAACACAAGCGGACGCTATTAATTACAAATTAGACATAAACCAAATGATCTGGACACATGCTCTCCTTCTCTCTCTCTCTCTCTCTCTCTCTCTCTCTCTCTCTCTCTCACTCTATGTCACACTCTTCACTCTCCTTCTTGCCGTTTCTATTACTCTGCCTATTGCTTTTTTGTTGTTCTGCCTTCGCCTGGCCTGGCTGGCCGACTGCCCGTTCAACTGAAGCATTAAGTAGCAGCAGAGACTGTAAAGTGCATTAAGATACATGCAGATGTATTTGCATATCGGTGCAGAGTGTTGCCGATCTGCTCTTTGGCAAACTAATAACAAAATTTATTGCTTGAATAGTATAATGAGTTTGATACATTTTAGAAGGCGAATTGCGAAAAGTTTATAGGAAAATAAGTTTATTTATTTCAAGTAGTTGAATTATTGTTTAAATATATATAAAGCTATATATCTATATATATCTATGTATATATATTTACTTATAAATCTATATAAATATTTAATTTTCATTTAATATAAACTGCTGTTGTATATATAGAAGTGTTCAGAGCAGTATTACCTTCCGTTGGCCGCAATTCGTATGGTTCAGGCATCAATTAGCAGCGCCAGAAGGTGCCAAAAGTGTTATAAGTGTTATAATCGTTATAAGTGTTATAAGTGTTATAATTATCTGCTTTTTCGTTTCAAAAACTATTAAAGTCGGCCAATGTTGTTGTTGTTGTTTATTTTGTTGACGTTTTGTTTTTATATCTGTGTGTGTGTGTGTGTGTGTGTGTGTTTGTTTTTGATTTTGTTATTCATTTCGCGCTCTTTACTTTCTTTAAATACAAAATTCGCTTATCAGTTTTGCTTTTTGCGTTTTGCTTTACAGTTGATTCGTCGCGAGTGAATTTTATTAAACATAAAGAAGAAACAATAAAATTTGTAATGCATCCACGTTACAGCCCAGCACCGCCTACGCATCATCATCAACATCAGCAACAACAACAGCAACAACAACATCAATATCATAATCATAATCACAATCATTATCATCAACAAATGGGCGGGCCCCATCAGCAGGTTGTCAGCGGTGGGCCCGGACATGGCAACGTCACTGGGCACATGAGGAGGCAACAATTGCCGCCGCAGATGCCGCGATCACATAATTATGTAAATGTAAGTAAGATATTATCGATTGTTTGACTTATCGTATAATAATTATTTAAATTAATAGTCAAATTGTGAATGCATTCCAGATCTATTTACCATAATAAATATAACAATTGTTTTTCTCTCTGATATCAATAAGTTTCCATTTATGAAAGACTGTTAAGACATATATATATATATATATATATATATATATATGTATGAAATATATTTATATTGAAAATGACAGCCTGCACGCAATCAGTTCCTACAATGATTCAATCAATCAATCAAATGCATCAATGCATCAATCAAGCAATCAACCAGGCAACCGCACACTCACTCACTCATTCATTCACTCGCAAAACTCATTCATTCAAATGGCCTTCGCCTTGTGTGTTTCTCCCTGATTTCTGATTTAACCCCTCTGATAGGAGGGGATGGAAGACTTGTTGGTTTGGTCGAAAAAAAAAAACGATTGAAATGGGTTAGGGGAGGTTGAAGGTAGGTGTGATGGTTAAGTACTATGGGCTAAGGGGGCAATGCTACACTGCAATCGACATGTGTCATACGCAGCGTTGGCCCATTTAAGTGGAAAATTGCTGCCGCTTGCTGGCAATGATATGGATTTCTATTCACTCGTTTCGCTCAGCCTCCCCTCGGCTCCTCCTTCCTTACACTTAGGCGTAAGCTTCTGTTATCCATTACACCTCTTTCAACGTTACCATCGTCACCGTCATCATCATCATTTTCATCATCATATCAATTCCTGACACTTGCAGGCCACATCGCCGCTTTTGGAGTCACAATCACAGCGAGAGTCACAGTCAAAGTCATAGTCAGAGCCTAATCCTTCTGCAAATCATTATTCAAATAAATCTAAAGGTTTTCTTTTATACTTGTTAACCTATTAAGATTGCACAAAAAGGTTATATGCACTATATAACATATGGAAGGAATCATATCTAACCCCATAAAAAGAAATTATAACTTAAAATAACATAAATACTTTAGAGTTGCTTGTCTTATATTTTCTTTAATTTTCTTTCATTGCTGTTTTGAATAATCTATTGCAGGGTATATTTCTAGTCGGGTTAATACAAACAAAGAACTCTTATTTGTTTTTTGTCTGCTTTTTGCCTAATTTTGGTGCAGATTTCATTGCATAATGCCATCATATTTTATGCATTCGCCCGACTTCTAAAAACACAAATAGAGAGAAAACGCACAAAGCCCGTTTTACATTTGTAAGCTGTGTGTAAAAGAGTCCTGGCTGCCACCGTAGACCATTAGATTCCTTGACTCCTACGCCTAGGACTTTTACTTGTACCTTTTTAGCATGTTTTACCTTTTGCTTACCTCAGCTGCGTATATCTGTCTGTGTATAATAAACTATTCAGTGATGTTGCCGCACAATGCGGCGGGCAGCTGTGGCAAACCTCTCTCTCCCCTTCAATCTCATTTTCTTAACCGTTCCATCAACAGTAAAAAGCAGCAGCAGCAGCAGCAGCCAATGTTTTTTTGGCCACGTTCTCAACTCATCTTTGGTGCTTGCTCGCTTTGTGGCGACGTCTATTTGGCATCCTCTAATGGCCACACGGCGTTCATGCTCCTGCTCCTGCTCCTGCTACCGTTTCTGTTGCTGCTGCTGTTGCTGTTGCCTTTGCTGTTGCTTTTGCTTTTGGTTTTCATGAGCGTTCCATTTAAATAGCTTTCAGCACACTTCCAACAACAACATGCAGCAACAACAATGCAGACCACATCAAAATAAAAATGTAAAACTGCGTTATATGCAAAAAAAAAAAGAAAACAAAACAAAAATACAAAAAAAATTTAAATAAATACAAACAACAACAAAAAGATACACAAAATTGTAAAAATTCCTGCTTAGTCAGCATTGAAGTTTTCCTTCATCGTCTGCTACTCTGAAAATTATATATATATATATATATATGTATAAATTTCTATATAATATAAATACAGATATATATATAAATATATTTATATTTAAACAATTGTAGAAAATTGAATTCTTAAAGCCACAGCTTAAGGTTTAACAAAACCTTTAGTGCACAATCAACGAAAGGTCAAAAGTGCAGCTTAAAATGAACTCCGGAATTCTCCTGTTTAACTACATTTAAAATAGATTAGCCAAGGACTTCAGTTTTTCATATAAACTTTACTATAACATAGAATACATAATACTAACTAAAGTTAGACTAAACTTAAGATATATTCAAGACTTCAAGTCATATGGGAAACTTAACAAATGCTTTATGGAATTGATTTTCCTACTATAAAGTATCTATATATTATCTATTTAAATAAATAAATATATAATATCTATTTATATATAAATTCATAATGGATGTAGTAATTTTTTATTATTTTATAACAATTTTAATTAAATTCAATATTTTGCTTATTTCATCAAATGGTTAACAGATGAACTAAATATTGAAAATTAGTTTTAATGTCCATTTAAGATTCTGTTTCTATAAATTTATATTATTGTTTCTTCAGTTTTTTTTGGGTTTTGAAATCAATTCTTAAAATTTACTTAAATTATTTAAGTTTTACTATTATTTCACCTTGGTTTCTCGATTTTATTTTTGGTTGCCTTCGTTTCAGTTTGTTCATTTTGTTTGACTTTGCAAACGAAACTATTAAAACTACTTTAGAAAATGTTGTTTGACTATGGAATACCCTGTAAAATATAACTACTTCAATATGAAGCCAATTATCTTCTATACTCAGTATAAACTAACTAGATATAAATGATTTATTAGATATTATTTGTTTGTATGTATGCAAACATCATCCCATATCATACTACATCATTCCACATCATACCACATCATATCACATCGTACCACATGATATCAAATCATACCACATCATACCACATCATACTATATCATGCCATATCATATCACATCATATCATATCGTACCATGTCGTACCATGGCATACCACATCATACCACATCATACCACATTATTCCACATCATACCACATCATATCACATCATACCACATGATATCACATCATACCACATTATAACACATCATACTACATCATGCCATATCATACCACATCATACCATATCGTACCATGTCGTACCATGGAATACCACATCATACCAAATCATGCCACATCATACAAAATCATACCACATATCGTATTATACCACATCGCACTATATCATACCACATCATACCATTTTATACCACATCATGTCACATTATTCCATATCATACCATATAATAATATATAACATAATATCATACCACATCATACACCATCATACCACGTCATTACTTATCATATCATACCACCAGCTGTAAGTCTAATAGTCAGACTGAATGATGAGCATCCATCACAATATTTCTGTTTGTTGATGATGATCAAAAATCTATATATTATTTTATTTTAATCATGGTCTAGACTTCAGTTGTAGCTCTTAAGTCAACTTGAAATGATTACAGGGTATAGATGGAAAGAGGAAGGAAAAGTGTTCTTAAAACTTTACTTTAAAAGACGAAATATTTGAGTTTGTGCGAAAAAGAAACTTGTTCAAGAAAATGTAAGGATATTTATATTTGATTGGGCTGCAGCTTGGTAAGCAATTGAATAGTCTGGGGAAAAGCAGAGGTATGGTCATATCAAATGGATAGTGGACTATGAGATAGTAGGGTAAAGAGGTTTAGGGGTGCAGGGGAAGATAGCAGAAATGCTACTGGCACACACGTTGAAATTTCTGATTAAATTCAATGTTGACAATTACCAAACGCAAAGTTGTTAAGGTAATTGCGGCCGCATAGGCTGAGATGCATTTCAATTGGATACGCCCCACACTGTGGAGTGGACTCCAAATTATGGGAACTTATTTGTTGCCTACCGATGACAATGCTGATGCCGATGCCGATGCCGATGCCGTTGCCTTTGCCGATGCCGATGCCGATGCCGCTGCCGATGCCGTTGCCGATGCCAATGCCGATGCCGATGCCGATGGTGATGTTGTGTCGGAGCTGTTGCTGTTGATGTCGACGCGTATCCTTTCCCTTACCTCTTATCCTTAGACTGTTGATGGTAGACTTTTCGTACTCGTAGTTTTGTGCATATATTGTTAGAGGGCATCATCGTATTCTTCGCATTAATCGTAGCTATCGTAGCTGGTCGCTAAGAACGCCGTGCAGCGATGAATGCTACTGTCTGTTACCCGCGTAACCTGCAACGCCTTTACGTATAACGCATGCGTCGGCTTGTGGATCCTGCAAAATTCTTTAAATTTTGCCGGCTATGAAAACGAATGCGTCATCGTATTTAGCCGAACTATGGCGCCGACTGGCTGACAAATGCTGCCTCAAGTAAAACATGCAACCTTACTCAATGTGAAATTCAGAATCCATTCGACGATTGTCAAGTTAAGTTAAACGCCTTTTCCTCATTTTCGCAAACGGAAAGCAGCGACCTGCAGCCAAGCCAAGCCAAGCCAAGCCAAGCCGAAGCCACAGCCACAGCCATAGCCAAAGCCAAAGCCAAAGCCAAAGCCAAAGCCAAAGCCAAAGCCAAAGCCAACGCCAAAGCCAAGCTAAGTCCAGTCAAGACAAGTCAACTCAACTCAACTCAACTCAAGTCAAATCTAGTTGAGTCAAGTCAAGACGAGTCGAGTCGAATCGTATCCAAACAAATCAAATCAAAGCAAATCAAATCAAGTCGAATCAATTCTATCCTATCCCAAGCCAGCTGAGCCTGAGGAGTTCCATCAAAAGCTCAACAGCCCAACAGTTTGTTATTAAGCATCAAGTGAAGTTCCGACAAGTAGTCGCCATTTTTTTTTGTGTGTTTCCAAAACCGGAAAAGAGAAATTAAATATTTTAATTAAATTTAAATAATAAATAATTTACAGAAAAAAATTTAAAACAAATTTAATAATAATTTTTACAAATTTAAAAAATAAAATAAAATTTATTAAGCAACAAATTTAAATCAAATTTAAAAAAAAAAAAAAAATAAAATAAATAAAATATATTTTTTTTTCTGTGCGTATACGTAATATATGATATATTTGTCGTCAAACACCTTAAGAAACAGTTGGTTTTACCATTGTGTGAGTACATTCTGTCCATATATAAAGCGAAAGAGCTATAAAAGGAGTAAGAGAGCATAAGCGAGAAAGCAATAAAGCGATAAAGCGATAAAGAGAGAAAGCGATAAAGAGTTGTCAAGTGAATGCACTCAATAGTGTTTACCGTTGTCTGGGCGATCCGAAAGCAATCAACAAAACAACCAAACAACCAACAGTATTATTTACACGAAAAGGTGCTCAAAGTCGTAGGTAAAGCTAACTAGCAACTAGATTTGGCCGAAGGTCTATAGTCCCTATATACAATACTATATATAAATAAAGAAGGTTATTCTACTGTGTCGATCAGCGAGTGTTGCAAGCGAAACATTTCACATTTAAATACACCTAAAAAAAAAGCAAACAAAAGAGTTGAAAAAAGACAAAAACTTTTACAGCAAAAATAAAATAAAAAAAATTCCAAGAAAAACCTTAAAAATAAAATTTAAAATACAATAAAAATATTATAATAAAAAAATTAAAAATAAATAGTTTTTTTTTCTCTAAATGTCAAGTGTAAACTTAAAAGCTACAGTATTAAATTAGCGCAAAATAATAATAATAAAAAAAAAATATAAGAAAAAATTTTAAAAATATTTAAACTGAAATATTTGCAATATTTAAAAAGAAAATAAAAACAAAACAAAATATTAAAAACCTTTTTTTGTGCGTAGAAAATATAAACATAAATGTTAAAAAAAAAAATAAACTAGCGCAAATTGTGTGTGAAAATTAAGAGAAAAAAAAAATATAAAAATATTAGCGAATTCTATTAAAAAATTTAATAAAATAAAAAGAAAAATAGAAAATAGAAACTAGAAAATAACATTAAAAATTAGCAAAGAAAACCCAATAAAAAGCTTAGCTTAAAAAATAAATAAGAAAATCTTAAATAAAAAAGTTGCATTCTTTGAGTCTCCGTGTGCTTTATAATTGTTAAAGAACTTTCAACTTGCTTCAAAACTCTTGAGTGTTCAGTGTTAGAAAACGTTTAAAAATATTTAAAAATAAAATATATCTATAGCGTAAATGTTTTAAAAACAAAATAAAAAAATACATAAAGTTAAAATAAAATAAAAAAAATATATATTTAAAATATAAAGAAAGAAAAAAGTAAGCAAAAATTTAAAAATTTATTTTTTGGCTTAAGTAAAGAGATATTTAGGCAAAAGGCAATTTTTGGGCAGCTTAAAGAAAGCAAAGCAAAAGGAAAGCAAATATAACTGACAGTCGTCATAAGCAATAAACAACAGCAACAGGAAAAGCGACAGCAACAATTGTTGTAGCTGTAGTAAAAAGGAGGCGTACAATAGATTCACAATCAAAGTGCTCAATCATAGCCATTAAAATTGCGTCAATCAAGAGAAAAACTTCACCGCTGCCCACAACAACATTGACGTTAAATAATTTCAATCAACAAGAGCAGCTACAGCAACAACAGCAACAGCAGCAGGAGCAACAACAAGAACAGCACTGCGAAACAACAACAACTGTAAATAAACAGTTGGCAACAGTTGTGCAAACAACAGAACAGTTAGAAGTTATAACAGCAACAGTAGCTACAGTATCAACAACAGTAGCAGCAGCAGAAACAACTTTAGAAACAGCAACAGCAAACACACAGACAGCAGAGTCAAAAATAGCAGAGACAACAACAGCAGAAACAGCAGCGGCGGCAAACGTAGCAGCAATCAAAGCAGCAACAGTAAGCACAGCAACAACAAGCACAACAACAACAGACAGTTTGTTAACAAACTCTAAAGCTAACGCCTCGGTCAGTGTAAGCAGCAGCAGCAGCAGCAACAGCAACAGCAACAGCAGCAACACCAACACCAGCAGCAGCAGCAGCTCTTTGTCCTTAAAAGCAGCATCACCGCCGCCTTCAATAACGCTAACAAAACAAGAAACAAAAGCAATAACAGCAACAGCAACAGCAACAGCAACAGCTTCAGCTACAGCTACACCAGCAGCAACAACAATAACATCAACGTCAACAACAACAACAACGAAAACAACAACAACAGTTGTTAAGACTAAAAAAACAACATCAACGGTTGGTTTAAGAAACATTAACTTTAATTCAGCCGCCACGACGTCGTCCATATCGGCGCTGTACACGTGCTCCAGCGCCTCATCCTCGCTGATTGCCCAGCCGCCGCCAACAAAGATATTTAAAACGGATCATCTCTGTGTGAACGCCGCAACCGCTGCCGCCTACGGTCTGCCAACTGTCGCCGCCGCTGCTGTTGGGCATCCTTGTGTCTATTGTGTGATACCCGTGCCAGTGGTAAGTTCATCCTCTACTTTCTTTCAACTTTCTACCCATATACATATATATATATATATATATATATGAAATATTTCTTGTTGCCTTTTGACTCCATAATTCAATTCCATATTCATACCATAATTTAGTCCCTATCTTTATGCCTATTACCATCTAACCAATCTTCTGCTTCGTCTTCTTCTTCGCCTTCTACTTGTTAATCCCCAATTTACATTTCTTTTCTCTTTCTCTTCTTCTCCCTCCCTCTTTATTTGCCAGCTCATTTGCATAAGCTTCGCGCAGTTTCGCTTTCTATTTCCTTTGATTTTTCACAGTCATTAAATATTAAAATAATTACGCGTATCCTGGCGCATTGTCCTTGACTCAGCAGCAGGAGAAAATTCTTAAATATACCCCAGTTGCTACCAGTCTGATTGCTCATTAACATTTATTATTATTATTATTATTATTATATATATATATATATATATATATATATTGTAAAGGTGTTTGATTTTAGCTTGTTGCATGTCTGTTGAAGGGTGTGGGAAAGGTGCAGTGGCAGTGGCAGATGCCAGATTAGCTAGCTTAAAGGCAAAATTTATTATTTTTTCAGAATTAATATAAAATCCGAGGGAGTATTTAAGGATTAGAGATTTGACTCTGAGAAAAGTGAGAAATATTTTATTTAATTTTATTTTATTTTAATTAATATTTATTTTTAATTTTTTTTTTGCAGTGTTTGCTTGAGTTGATTCTATGATTATTAATTATATATAAAATTAGATCTTATTATATGCTTATTTATATATAAGTATTAAGCCGTTTAATATTATCGATAACATTGATTAATATTTAATATTGTTACAAACATATTTCGAAAAGGAAATCGATTGAATGAGGGGAAAGAGATAACTAATAGATTATTGCAACTAACAAATACATGTAACAGGTAAAAGAAAGCATTTCATATCTGACCGGACTATATATATATTCCTGAGCAGTCGCACTAGTCGAGTCGATTTAGCACTGTTCCTTCTTTGTCTGTTGTTTAGTATGAACGTCTCTCTTTCAGCAAGTAAAAGAGATAATGTAACCAAATTTTTTTTCCTTTCTTTTTGACACACATTATTATTACACTACTCTTTAGCTATATACTAAATTTCATTTAGATTGAGTAATTAACATAAAAGTTATTCAACAGGAATTATATCATTATCCTGCGAGAGCTGGAAGCAGACTTTAACAGGTTAGAGTGCGTCTGTGTATGTATATAGTTTTGTGTGTGTGTGTTTTTGTGTAAGCAGGAGAGCTAGTAGGTTACACTCAAATAAAGTATACTTAGCTCTTTGTTATATTTTATTGATCGCTTTAAAAGATTGTCAGATCGAATCAAAAGAAAGAAAAGAGATTAAAGAGAAGAAAGAGATTTAAAGAGCACCAATTAGCCTTTCTTTTCGATTTTTTTTTAAATTAAACTAGTATAGTGTGCTTAGAGTTCCTTTTGTTAGCTATTCAAGTACAGTAATAAGTCTAATAACGCACTCTGACCTTACTTCTAAACGATTACTTTCTGTTAATCCATTGCTATATATGAATCAATCTCTCTCTCCCTAAGGCGAGCACATACTTTGTCCGACGTCAAAGCGAGTGTTCACTGTACAATATGTACAAATATTGCTTTAAAATATAGTTACAAGCTGCTGAATTATTCTCTGTATAACATGCAAACACAGACAGAGTAAGGGGGGGAGGGGAAAGCCTTGGGGGAGAGGTGTTGCCATAAATGAAAGAACATTTTTTTCTACACTTTTATTTTGCCCTTATCAAAAATCCAGTAAAAATTTGCATAAAACAAACAAACAAATAAACAAACAAATCACGCGATTAAATGGTGATAGAAGGAGAAAGAGAGAGAGAGATATTTTGATACAGAGAGGGACAGAGGGTGGGAGAAAGAGAGTGAAAGAGAGAGGGAATGGGAACAATGTCAGGTACTTAAACTAATATCCTTATGATTTGTATTGTGCCCTAATGCAAACATCTATACAACAACTAAAATTAACCCAACCTCTTGCCTATATGACTGTGCGCCACCCCTCACTCCCCCAACTTAACCCAACCGAACCCAACCCAAACCATCAACTAGTTAAAGTCCCCAAGCTGCCATTAGCAGCGTCAGCTGTTTGCCCACTTAAAGATTGTCCAGATAATCGCCGCAACAAATGTGCCTAATGTCAATGACAATAAAGAAAAATTATACAAATATTGCTCACATCGGACATAGGAACGAACGAAAAGGGACATCGGACATAGGAAATTGGAAAGCCTTGATAATGAGCCACTGTCAAGCTGTCTTTGAATCAAGGATAATGCAGCTAAATTTGATTATAAGAAACGCTATCCTTTTGCCTTCGCAATGAAATTTGAGTGATTTTATGGTATATATATATATATATATATATATGAAATGTAATAAATCTGTTATATTGTTTATTGGCCAAGGTACTTATATTGTTAAGGGTGCGGCATATTAGCTGCAAATGTTATCCTTTGCCTGGCAATAATATTGGTTAAAGGACTCGCCACAGCATTCCATACAAAGCGATGACCAGCAGCAACATTGCAGCTGAGAAAATCTACAAATTATTCATTCATTTTCATTGTTTCGCTGCAGGATATATATGCTTTTTTCATTCTCGTTATCTCTCTCTCTTTCTCTTTCGGTCTGTCTCTTTTGTATGCCTGCCTCAGTGTCCCAGCCAAGTGAAAAATTGTGTTTTTTTTTCTTGGTTTGTTTGTAGTATGCTGCTGATGCTCCTTCATTTCTTACTCTGTGTGTGTGTGTGTGTACTGAGATTTATGTATATATGTATATGTGTGTGTGTGTGTGTGTTAGGTGCCTTGTCTGAGTTTTCGTTTCCGCTTTATGCTCATTTTGTTGATTTCTAATTAATTTTACTCGAAGCGAAAATGAATTGGCAAAATGCCCCAACACAAATGAGCTGCCCCCAAAGATTCCATGCCCCAAACAAGCCAAACAAATACTAACAAAAATTACTATCTGTGTGTCATTATGTTGTATTGTATATTGTATGTATATAGGCAACAATTTTACTGCCTGTTTACAAAATTTATACTGATTGTTAGCCTTACTTTTAAGATAATTAAAAAGCAAAACGACCACAACAAATACCCAAAGGAAAGCAAACAGTCTATCTATATATATATATATATACAACTATATATATATAAATAGTGTATACATATATTATGTCTCGTATATATATAGATATCTTATATACTAGTTACATATTGATAGTTATGTTCGTTGCGCTGTTGGTTTACAATTTTCCAATCTATGTTGCAAGGATATCGTTAAAGTTCTACAGTTTATAGTTTTCTATGGTAACTTTTGGCCTTACATAAAGAGTTTGATTTATAAGGATTCAGTTTTTGTATATATATATATATACTAAACAAATTTTAAGCTATACTTTACTTATAATAATATACATTATATTATATAATTGATTTTAGACATAGGTTGAGTAACATTTTTGAATTTATTTTATCTGAACTTCACAGGATTTATTAGGAAAACTGTTTAAGGCCTAATATTAACATTATCCTTGGAGCTTTTTGGTATCTTATGAAATTTTTTCCATATTTTATTTTACTACAGCAACTTGTAGCTTAGTTCTTATTTACTGATCTTAACCAGTTTTAGTCCTGTTTGTAGAAAAGAATGAGAAAAGAGAGTTGATAGTGCAATAAAATTGCATGCTGGCTGACTCAATCAGAGGCTGAACATGTTGAAATATTATATTCTTAGTTCTCCGAACATATAACATATAATTTCCTATAAATTTCCCTGGCTTTGTGCATACTTTAAATGGTTTTCCCATATAGTAAGAGAAGCTCTTTATTGTTTCTAGAAGATTTTCCCAAATTGTTGCCTTTTTGCATTGATTTGCTCGAACATATTCAATGACGAGGACCTTACTCATACAAATACAAGGCAATGAACCTTTTTAGCAACCTTTCCAAATCAATTACTTCAGATATAAACCCTTTGTTCTACTCCTTACAGGAACTTTTGTATCCTTTCGATGTTCCTAATTCATACCCTTTTGCCTCTCCATCATTTAAGACTTTCTACAGTGGAAACTTAAACTTAATTGAATTGCATGTTTATTTTTTTATAAAACAATTACAATTTTTGCTTACATATAGTGTAGTGAAATTGAAAGCAAGACGCGGAGAGAGCGAGAGAGAAAGAGAGAGGGAGGAACAGAATCTATTGTTAAAACAACTGCAAAGTTTCACTTATGGAAATGCAATCGACGCATGTCAATCTAATCGTGCTCACAACATATATGAATTAAGTTGTATATATATATCATAAATACTTTATATAAATAGTGCAGATATATAGTATATGTATATATATATATATATATATATATATATGTTCGTATGTAGTGGTATACAATTTACATTGTGTGCACGATACGCCAAAAGGTTAGCATTAAGTCAATCTGATGGGGTCCAAGTCGTTATATTACTACTGCCCCTACTTCTAAGCCATAATCTAGCATGCCACGCCCACTTTGGCCACTGTACTACAGTGTGTTGTATGGCATACAAACTCTTGTTGGTCATGTTTCAAGGACTCTTTTTTTTTCAAGTAAAAGAGCGTGTCGTCGCGGCTCACGTGGCGTATGCGTGACATAGCCAAATACAAACTTTATATATATATATATATATATGTATATATAAATGTTTTTTTTGCCAAAATTTTGACCAAAGGCATCACGTGTCGCACATTCATACACACACACACACACACACACATACACATACACCATGAATATGCATTATTTTTTCTTGTAGAATTGCACTGAAGTGCGGCTAATTAACAGCTGACACACTTTTGGTTAGCAGAATTGGTGTGTGTGTGTGTGTGTGTGTTGTTGGTTTGGCTAAGACGAGGTTAAGTAGCCGTAAGGAGTTAAGAATAATAGTGTAAACTTTAAAATCAAAAATAAACTGATTGGAATGAATATACTCAAAGGGAATGGGCAATGGTTAATAGAGACAAAGCATAGAACTGAGAGAAGAGAGCAGAGAATTGGTATGAGAATTTTTGTTAGCCAAAAGACCAAAAGTTGAAAGTTTTGACAGGAAATTGTGTGGAAAAATTTGTTAGAGTTTTGCTTTCTTGTTTGTTTGTTGTTTGTTTTTACTGTTTTGCTCTCAGTTTTCTCACAGTTTTCCACTGTTTTCTCACAATTTTTTGCATAACAAATGAGATGAGATGCTGTTCGGGCTCTTTTGGTAATTGTTATTGATGCAGAAATGTGGCGATTAGTGTAGGCTGCCTATAAAATCGTTTCATTTTATGGCAGCATAAGCCAAGCCCTCTCTCCCTCCCTTACCCCCCCCCCCTCACTCTCTGTGTATGTGTGTGTGTTTTTAGCCTTGTCGTTATGACCGAAAAGTTTACAAACTAAAAAGTGAAAATTTACGTCAAACACATTTGTTCTAAAAGGCAAACACACACACAGAGACAAGAGAGAGAGAGAGAGAGAGAGAGAGAGAGAAAGACAGACAGAGTGAGGAAGTGTGAGAGAGAGACTAAATGTTGGTAAGGCCCAGTAGCGGAAACGTGAACGACGACGCCATATTGGCTAACATAAAATGGCGTTTATGATGGGCAAAGTTTCATCATTTGCAATTTGCTGCTTTGACCCCCGACATGCCTCTGTCCACTCCACACCCAAATACACACACACACACACACACACACATAATCATACACACACACACACATAGAGACAGACTTTCCACCAAATTTAACATAAAAACTCTAGAAATCTACAAAAAAAAGCAAAAAAAAAACTCCACAAAGTGCAAACAATTTTCACAAATGTTTTTTAAGCTTAAAAAACATTTTGTATATTAATACAAGATTCTCCCTATACACACACACACACACACACACACAGACACACACATACAAATAAACACATTTATATATATATATATATTAATTTATATGTATATATCTAAATATATATTAAATAATGTAGAAAAAATTTGCTCTGATTTAACATTCGCGCTATGATGTGCCACATGATGTGAGCATGTGGCATGTGGCATATGGCATGTATCATGCAGCAATACATATCGTAGTATACACCCAGCTAACTAGAGAGTAAAAAAAAAAATATAAATTTACCGTTAACTTTGTGCCCTGTACTTTCGAGTTGATAACTAATTCCATGCATGCTTCGAGCCGTGCAATTTAATGCCAGCGAACATTTAATTAATTTTTCAGATAGACAAAATAAAAACGAAAAAATAACACACACACACACACACACGTAGAATAAACTAAAGTTGCAACTGTTGTGCACACACATACAAACATACACGCCCACAAGCAGACGTGTATGTGACAAAGTTTTTTGTATGTGTATTTTTATTTTATTTCCATTTTTCATTTTATTTTATATATATTTTTTTTTGCTACAACTATAGCAAAAGGGCAAAGCAGAGAGAGTGAAAGAGTGAAAGAGAGAGGGAGAGATTGAAATAGATAGAGAGAGTGAAAGAGTGACAGAGAGAGTGGGAGGAATAGGTAAAAAGTAAAAAGTAGTAGCAATTCCATGAAACAGCATTTCATTCAATTCAATTTCATGCTCTGTAATTATTTTATACGAATTGCTGCATGGCACTGAAACAGCCCTAAAAGCAACAACCAGAACAAGCACAACAACAATAACAACAACTAGTAGCACAACAACAACAACAACTGTTCAAACAACTAATCAAGATGTGTAAATGGAAACAAACTCAACGAATTTTCAAACTAAACAAAAAGCTGCTACAGATCACAGTTGCAATTGCAATGGGCAAACATTTGCTTGCGAGCATGCTCGTGCGAACATGCTAAGCTTAAAATTTCAGATTTACTTATTTATGTATTGTATATAATAAATTTAAAGTGAAATTTTATACCACACACACATACACATATACATATATATGAATGAATTTCCATATGAATTTTCATTTAGTTTTCACCAAAAGCTATTTTAATAGTTGCTCATTAGCAATTTTGCTGTATAATAAATTATTACATAACTGTAAAAGTATTCTTAAAATATTTTAATTAATTAATTTAATTTCAATTTATTACGAAATTATATTGAATTTTTTTTTTCTTTTTATGTTTTTTGCTCTAGATTTTGTGATTTAATTCATTCAATTATAATTGAAATATGATTTTCTATTTATGCATTCAATTATTAATCATTTTAGTTAAATTTTAAGATGATTTTTGCTTCACGCATAAATTATTAATTTAATTATTTAATTTTTATTTAATTAAGCTTAATTAAAAGTTTATCACAATTGAAAATTGCAGCAAATTGTCAGAATTGTAGACTTAAATTAGTATGTATACTTTATGAAAATTTATACTGTACTTTAGTAAACAGTAGAGCAGAAAACATTTTCTATATAATAACATATATATATATATTCCTATTCAGATCAAATCTGCTTGAGTCTCTATAATATACACAGCGACACCAAAAGGCAGCTCAAATTGGTTTAACTATAACAAATATTTGCCGCAATTTCAATATATTTCTATTAAAACTAAAATATAAATATATACATACAGTGAAAACTCTGCTAACGAACAGCTCTAATAGGCGGCAGCTAAACGTAGACGAATATTTTTTCTTATAAAATTCTTATATATGAATTAGACTCTCTCGTTAGACGAATACACTACTTGAGAGGTCAAAAAGTGCTTTGCGGTTGCTGTACACCTTAGCCAGCTTTTACTGTCTATTCTTGAACAGTTTACTGAGCTGCCATAGTCAACGTTAATAGCTACTTCAAAGGTTGTAAACGCCCCTTTATGGCATGTAACTTCCACAATACTAAAAGCTGTTCAGTTTAGTATCTTATATAAGTCAGGCATACCTCAAGTTAACCTTAAATAATTTAATGAAAATGTAGTTAAGGAGTTGAACTTAGTCGTATATACCCGTTAACAGCATATTTCATAAAATTCAATACAAAATCTAAACGTTAATTACAAATCTGTGCAAGAAGCAAAGTTGCTACACAGATTTTATGCATTGTAATTAGAAACTTATATCTATTCTCAAACTATATCTGGGTTCATATATATAATATATTCAAAATGTTGGTAACATTTTAATTAGTATAGTAAAATAATGTTTGTTGCATTTTTTTGAGTTTTCATACATTTTTTTTTGCTGTTTTTCATTAGGCAAAAAGCTGCTTTGCTGCTGAGTTCAAAGCTAAAAATACTCTACACTTGTATTGGGGTGTTTTAGCAATGTGTTAAGGCTTATGGAAATCTGTATATATAATTATATATTTGTTGAGTTTTACTATAGTTGGGCTTTAACTTAAAACTTAACTTAAACTAAGCTTAATTATTAACCAATTAATTTGAAGTATTTCTGTCTGAATTAGTTGGTTTCTTTTTTTTTCTTTGAGTGTATTTCAGCTTCCGTTTTGTCCCAATTTTCTTTGCATTTTACATTTCTTTTTATACGCTTTTTTTGCTACTCATTTTGTGCGCTTTGTGACGCCTTCACTTCACGCATTATTTTTGGCATCAAGGAGCCTTTTGAGATGCGCTACACTGTGACGCCTCGGTTCTGTTTCATGTTTACCTTTACAGTAGCAGCTCCTTTTGGCCCCCTGTGGTATGTGTATACATGTGTCTGTGTGTGTGTGTGTGTGTGTGTGTGTGTGTGTTTATTCTTGCTGTCATGCCTCACATGAGACGTTTTGCCCACTGCCAACCAACCAGCCAGCCAGCCAACCAGCCAGCCTGGTTGCCACTTGGCTAAAGTATTTTAACCTAAAATTGTAAAAATAGTGCAGCTGTAGAGTGAAATGCCTTAGCCTCAGTTTCTCAAGGAGGCGCTGTGCCAGCGACTTCAACCTCAAGTGGATGCCCCAGAGAAAAGTGTATATATATATATATATATATATATATGTGTGTGTGTGTGTATGTGTGTGTGTGTGTGTGGTATGTGCATGAGTGTGCGTGTGCGTGTTAACACAGCGTAATATTAGATGGCAGCAATAACAACTAAGGCTAAGCTCTAAGGCTTACACATACACACATTCGCTCCCTCTCTATCGCTCTATCGCTCTATCGCTCTTTCGTTCTTTCTATTTCTGTCTAAGTGTCAACATTTGAGGCACAACTTAAATTTTATAAAGCTGCTGCTGTTGATACAACTGCTGCTATTGCTGGCTATATCACAGCGCGTATGCACTATGCGTTATTTATTTATTCAATTTACCGCCGACTGTTGTTACATTCTCCAGTGTCCATTAGTACTCGGGTGGCATAAAATATGTTCAGCAATTTGTCAAACAGGCCGCATCAAAATGTTTCCAACAACAAAACCACCATATTGAACCCAAACCCTCACCCCACCCCACCCCACCCTGCAGGGCGTAGCATTTGTGCGTTTGTAATGAAATGTCATTAACATTAAAACAACTTTCGACACTCTTCGAAATTCGCCATTTGTTGACATACTACATACCTCTTTCTATGTGTGTGTGTGGGTGTGTGTTTGTGTGTGAGAGTATAGGCAGAAAAAAATAATATATATATATATACAGAGAGCATGTCATGGTCTGCTATGGTTTTATATGTATCAAATGCTGATTTCAACTGTTTTATATTTTTTTTGCTTTTCTCTTTTCTCTTTTATTTTTTGTTGTTGTTTTTGTTTCTGCTCTTTCGATTTTGTTTGTTAATGAAAAAAGTTTGTGTGTGTTTGTTGCTGGGCTTTGGCAATGCTCGACATGTCAGTTTATTTTTTTTTTTTTTCATTTTCGATTTTTGTGTGTGATTTTCTTATTCAGGCAACGCCTTTGACAGTGCCATCAACTTTTCATTAATTTATTACACGCTCTGCCACGTTTTGAGCCCCTCTCCCCCTCCTGTTCTTACTCTCCCTAACAACCATTTTCATTTTATGCCTCTACTTTTTTTGTTTTTTGTTTTCTATTTTCTATTTTTTTTTTCTTTCTTTTCCTTTGCGTCCTTGCCACATTGTTCTGTTTGTTCAACTTGCTTCAATGTTGCAGCTGCTGATAATCATAGTAAATATTTTTGTTTTTTTTTGTCTTTTTTGTTTTTTTTGTCTCTTGTCAACAAAGATTTCTTCTCTCATTTCCGATTTCCCTTTTTCTTGTAAGCATTCATAATTTTTTTTTTTTCTTTTTGTCGCTTTGTCGCTTTGTCGTTGCTTCCAATCAATGTTCATTAAAAAGTTGCCTTTGCTTGTTGAACTTTTGACATTTTGACTAATATTTTCTTTGTCATCTCTTTGTCTTATTTAAGTTGTGCACCGGTAATATTCATTTCATTAAATATTCATTAATTTGTCTTTTGAAATTAAAATTCCTAAAGGTTTTTTCCTACAAATGTATAAAAAATGTTGCCTACTTTTTAGGGCAGGCATTTTTAATGCAATTCAAAATTTTATCTTTTGGGTCATCTATTACATATTAACAGTTGTTTTTATATAGGCGTATGTATATGTATGTATATGTGTATATATATGTTTATGCCTTGTAATGCTTTAACCGTTAGCCATATAGACAAATCCAAAACCAAAGCCAAAACCAAAACCAAAGCCAAAGTTCAGTACAAATTGTGTTGCCAAGCACATTTAACCTTCGACACGGTACTAAAACTGCTACCCTTACCAAATTAAGCCAAAAAATGTCTGTCCTCTGCTATACTGTACTGTTATATGCTGTCTGCTCTTTTGCCATACAAATTGCATGTTCACATCATTAGCTTGGTCCGAAAATTGTCACGTTCGACACACGTGTGTATTCTATCTCTCTGTCTCTCGCCCTCTATATATATATATATATATATATATATATTGTGTGTGTGTGTGTGTTGTTGTTGTTGTCGTGTGCGTGCAAGCGCAAAGCTGCATAATCCTAAAATGGACATAGTACGAGCGAATGGCACAAAACCTGAAAACCTCGAATATACCAAACCAAAACCTATTGGACAGTCTAGACGGACAGACAGAGTAAGAGACAGAGAGAGAGAGAGAGAGATGCATATATAGAGGGACAGAATCGAGTTACCGTAACCAGAGGCATAGTGGTTGCTGTTATCGCCTTTAGGTTACAGCATGGATACTAACGGTTTCAATAGATGCTGCGAATCCTTCTGTTACGCCATGTAACCGACCAAACCTAAACCGCTAAGTGCTTTCTCTTTGTTGTTGTTGCTGTGCATGTGTCTGTGTGTGTATGTGTGTGTGTTACGGCCAACGAAATTATGCTTTTATTGGCATTTTGGCATTTAACAACACTGTGTATAATTTAGTGTTGGTTAAGCCTTGCTGCAATTCTTGTGCCATGAGCTGACGATTTTCTAAATGGAACGTGCCACGCATTAATCGTGGCAAAGGTGCAACATAGTCTATACGTATAAATTGTCTTATATACAATTTATATTTTGACCTGCAAAGTACACACTCACACACACACACACACACACACACACACACACATAGAAAGCTTATTGTCTTCTATGTGTGTGTGTGTGTGTGTGTGTGTGTGTGTGAGTGTGTACTTTGCAGGTCAAAATATAAATTGTATATAAGACAATTTATACGTATAGACTATGTTGCACCTTTGCCACGATTAATGCGTGGCACGTTCCATTTAGAAAATCGTCAGCTCATGGCACAAGAATTGCAGCAAGGCTTAACCAACACTAAATTATACACAGTGTTGTTAAATGCCAAAATGCCAATAAAAGCATAATTTCGTTGGCCGTAACACACACACATACACACACAGACACATGCACAGCAACAACAACAAAGAGAAAGCACTTAGCGGTTTAGGTTTGGTCGGTTACATGGCGTAACAGAAGGATTCGCAGCATCTATTGAAACCGTTAGTATCCATGCTGTAACCTAAAGGCGATAACAGCAACCACTATGCCTCTGGTTACGGTAACTCGATTCTGTCCCTCTATATATGCATCTCTCTCTCTCTCTCTCTGTCTCTTACTCTGTCTGTCCGTCTAGACTGTCCAATAGGTTTTGGTTTGGTATATTCGAGGTTTTCAGGTTTTGTGCCATTCGCTCGTACTATGTCCATTTTAGGATTATGCAGCTTTGCGCTTGCACGCACACGACAACAACAACAACACACACACACACACAATATATATATATATATATATATATATAGAGGGCGAGAGACAGAGAGATAGAATACACACGTGTGTCGAACGTGACAATTTTCGGACCAAGCTAATGATGTGAACATGCAATTTGTATGGCAAAAGAGCAGACAGCATATAACAGTACAGTATAGCAGAGGACAGACATTTTTTGGCTTAATTTGGTAAGGGTAGCAGTTTTAGTACCGTGTCGAAGGTTAAATGTGCTTGGCAACACAATTTGTACTGAACTTTGGCTTTGGTTTTGGTTTTGGCTTTGTCTATATGGCTAACGGTTAAAGCATTACAAGGCATAAACATATATATACACATATACATACATATACATACGCCTATATAAAAACAACTGTTAATATGTAATAGATGACCCAAAAGATAAAATTTTGAATTGCATTAAAAATGCCTGCCCTAAAAAGTAGGCAACATTTTTTATACATTTGTAGGAAAAAACCTTTAGGAATTTTAATTTCAAAAGACAAATTAATGAATATTTAATGAAATGAATATTACCGGTGCACAACTTAAATAAGACAAAGAGATGACAAAGAAAATATTAGTCAAAATGTCAAAAGTTCAACAAGCAAAGGCAACTTTTTAATGAACATTGATTGGAAGCAACGACAAAGCGACAAAGCGACAAAAAGAAAAAAAAAAAATTATGAATGCTTACAAGAAAAAGGGAAATCGGAAATGAGAGAAGAAATCTTTGTTGACAAGAGACAAAAAAACAAAAAAGAAAAAAAACAAAAATATTTACTATGATTATCAGCAGCTGCAACATTGAAGCAAGTTGAACAAACAGAACAATGTGGCAAGGACGCAAAGGAAAAGAAAGAAAAAAAAAATAGAAAATAGAAAACAAAAAACAAAAAAAGTAGAGGCATAAAATGAAAATGGTTGTTAGGGAGAGTAAGAACAGGAGGGGGAGAGGGGCTCAAAACGTGGCAGAGCGTGTAATAAATTAATGAAAAGTTGATGGCACTGTCAAAGGCGTTGCCTGAATAAGAAAATCACACACAAAAATCGAAAATGAAAAAAAAAAAAAATAAACTGACATGTCGAGCATTGCCAAAGCCCAGCAACAAACACACACAAACTTTTTTCATTAACAAACAAAATCGAAAGAGCAGAAACAAAAACAACAACAAAAAATAAAAGAGAAAAGAGAAAAGCAAAAAAAATATAAAACAGTTGAAATCAGCATTTGATACATATAAAACCATAGCAGACCATGACATGCTCTCTGTATATATATATATATTATTTTTTTCTGCCTATACTCTCACACACAAACACACACCCACACACACACATAGAAAGAGGTATGTAGTATGTCAACAAATGGCGAATTTCGAAGAGTGTCGAAAGTTGTTTTAATGTTAATGACATTTCATT
>JBAMBS010001296.1:0-19400 GCA_037044455.1 Zygothrica quintamaculata
TAGTATACTCTTACTTACTTAGCTGTCATATTTTGTGGATTATAACTGTAACTCCTTTATAGCACTTTTCCACTGAAAAAAAGAAAAGAAAATGGATTTTAATTATTAACAATTTATGTCAGATATTTTAATAATAGATTAAGATATATAATATATATATATTTAGATATATTAATAATTGATGTAAAAATTGAAAAGGGTATTAAATATTTAAATGCTTTTACTTTTTATGTTTAATATTGGGTCTGACTGTAGCAGCAGTTGCAATTGCTGTTGCCGGAACAGTTCGTGCCCCCTTTAAGTTGCATTGAGATGTCTGTCTGTTTTGGGGCAACTTTTCTGTTGTTGTTGCTGTTGTTGTTGCAGGTTATTAAAACATTTTGACTGCATACTCGTAACGAGCGATCGCAGTCCAGACACAGGCCGACACAGGCAGTTGCTGTTATTGTAAATTTTAATTATTTTCTACAAATGATGATTAAATTGGCCTCAGGCACCAACAGATATTAAATCAATAAATGCAATTCCCTTTCCGAGGTATTGTTTTTGTCTGTACTTTTCTCTCTCTCTCTCTCTCTGCTTGTATCTCTGTGTATCTGTATAACTCTGTTTATCACAGTGGCTGTCATGTGTTGCCAACATTTTTGAATGGCATTTCTTTACAGTTGTGCCACACCAAAGACACTCAGCGTCATTTAAATAGATTGACTTGAATAAAACAACTACTAAATTTACTTTATACTATATATATATTTTTTTTTGCAAAATAAAAGCTATTCACTGCTAACTAGCGCGGTAATTTATTTTCGCCTGGGTTTACTTTGTTCCTTTGGAAATCCCAGCTAATTACTTGTTTAATTACTCGGATTTTTACTGCAAATTAGCTGCAATTTGTTTTGCTAAATTGCATTTTAAGAATTGCCAAGAAAAGGTAGAAAAAGATGTAAAGTAAGATAGAATAAGATAAGATAAATGCATTAACTGCATTGTTTCACCGCTAGATAAACTTTACTTTAAAGGTAAACTTTAAAATACAAATGAAATTAAAATATTAATTTAATAAACAAAATAAATAAAATAAAAAAATTAAATAAAAATAAAAAAATTTAATAAATTAAAAAAATTAAATAAATTAAAAAAATTAAATAAATTAAATAAATTTAATAAATTTAATAAATTTAATAAATTTAATAAATTTAATAAATTTAATAAATTAAATAAATTAAATAAATTAAATAAATTAAATAAATTAAATAAATTAAATAAATTAAATAAATTAAATAAATTAAATAAATTAAATAAATTATATAAATTAAATAAATTAAATAAATTAAATAAATTAAATAAATTAAATAAATTAAATAAATTAAATAAATTAAATAAATTAAATAAATTAAATAAATTAAATAAATTAAATAAATTAAATAAATTAAATAAATTAAATAAATTAAATAAATTAAATAAATTAAATAAATTAAATAAATTAAATAAATTAAATAAATTAAATAAATTAAATAAATTAAATAAATTAAATAAATTAAATAAGTTAAATAAATTAAATTAATTAAATAAATTAAATTAATTAAATTAATTAAATAAATTATATAAATTAGATATAACAAAATTAAAAGCTTTATACATTATATAAACCTAATATTTAATTGATATTAGATTATCTTAAACGACATTACTGTATTTTTTTATACAAATGATATGGCATCAGTTAGACATTTGGCTAGACATGAGCTAAGATATATTAATCCTGAAACATACTTGTGTCTGTTGAATGCTACGAACAATCAACTATAATTTATCATATTTATAAGTAGCTTCGGGGGCGTTAGCATTTGCCAAGCTGCGAGTGCAATAAACTTTCAAAAAAATAATATATATAAATAATGTGCAAGCCAAATATATTGCAGTTGGTGGAACTTAGCAGTTTTATAGGCAAAAAACTTACTTATAGTGAGTTACAGGCATAATAGGATATATGTGAAGAAAAACTCTGTGGCTTAGCTTTGATGATTCGATTGTATAGAAGGACAAGCCGCGGGACATTGATGCGTAAGAGAGCGTAAAATGAAAGGAAATTGAAATGCGGGTAAATTGAATTGGACAAGGAAGAATAGGGAAAGAGAATGACAGCTTATCCATTCCATGACCATACCCATACCAATTCCCATTGCCAATCCCATCAGAATGATGTACTATGCTTCGTTTAACACAAAGAAACCAAAACGAGACATAACGCCCGCAAGTATGCTACAACTTTCACTTAAAGAACTCATTGCTCTCAATCAAATATTCAAAGTCAAGCAATGGGAAGCAGCTGTTCTTTTACTTTTATACATATATATGTATATATATATACTTTTTTCTGACTTCATAGCTTGCGAGACTTTTACCAATGCATAATTAAAATCCATTAAGTGTAATTTTCCAACTCTTTCGATTACTTTTTGTATACAAGATTCTTGGCTTTTAGCCTGGGTAAACTTTTTCCTAATGAATCTTATTGAACGCATAAGTAAAAAATTTTACCCGAACTCTAAATACTCTGCTGGTTAAAAACAAATTAAAACTTTATATAATAAAATGTACAAAATAATCGAATGATTATAATTGTTTATCACATTCAATCAATATAATTGAAGCTCATACTTTGAACTTTAATTAAAATTATTTTTTAGTTCATAATAAATTGATGACAATATATATATATGAGATTTAATATTAAAAATATTCAGTCATAAGTTAAGCCAATTGTTAAACGTTCTCTTATATATTTATATATATATATATATTCTTTAGACTATATGGAAAATGATTTGTTGGCATTGCATTATTATTCGACAATTTAGTAAAACATTCGTTTGGCTGTCATGGTTCATAAATTTTTCAGTACGCAAATTTGTTGGCCTCATGAATAGCAAAGTGCAAAATTCAATCAATTTGAGCCATTTCAACTCATTCGAGAGTCTCTAACCTGGCCACAATGGTCGGTCATACAGTCCGTTGCTTGAATTTAGCTTCAATATGGTTTTATTTGAATGTATAAGTGTGTGTGTGTGTGTGTGTGTGTGTGTGGCTAGTGTTTTTGACATACCTACTACCAAAGGACAACCATTGAAATATTTGAAAAGTTCATCAATTGTAAGAGTTTTTCAATTAATACACACAAAAACTCACACACACACACCCATTCACAAAGAATCTGAGAAAGAGAGAGAGAGAGATCATACATTTTGGCTTTTGATTTAGTAATATGAATGAGGATTCAACATGGTCTAAACTAGTTGGTATTGTTGTTGCTTACTTATATTGTTCTTTCTGGGATTTTATGGCTCTGATAGCTCGTTAATATTGTGAACTGATATGCAAGACTCGAGACCAGAAATACGCATTTAATTGAATTTTTTTCATCTCTGTACGAGTCATTGCCAAAGTAGTTAGTAAGAGCAAAGGCATATGGAATAACTGAGGTAAAGATTCATAAAGATGAGTAAAGACCAGCATAATGAAAAATTTATAATTTTAAAGCAACTGTTTTACAGCTCTTCAGATAATCCTTTTGAAAGCTCTTAAACAAGGCAATTATAAATAAGTAAATTTTTAGTTATTTACATATGATGACTGCTGTTTTAATTGGCTAAATATATTGTTAATAAATAGCCAGCATTTTGTTTATTAAAGTTATGCATAGTTCAGAACCTTGACAAAAAGTCAATTTATGCCATAATGAACTGAAAACCGGTAAACTGTCATCCAATCAGAGTTTATGGTCATTTAAATGTATTCAACAGCAAAAAACAAATACATACAAAAACTGACAGCCACTGTGATAAACAGAGTTATACAGATACACAGAGATACAAGCAGAGAGAGAGAGAGAGAGAGAGAGAGAAAAGTACAGACAAAAACAATACCTCGGAAAGGGAATTGCATTTATTGATTTAATATCTGTTGGTGCCTGAGGCCAATTTAATCATCATTTGTAGAAAATAATTAAAATTTACAATAACAGCAACTGCCTGTGTCGGCCTGTGTCTGGACTGCGATCGCTCGTTACGAGTATGCAGTCAAAATGTTTTAATAACCTGCAACAACAACAGCAACAACAACAGAAAAGTTGCCCCAAAACAGACAGACATCTCAATGCAACTTAAAGGGGGCACGAACTGTTCCGGCAACAGCAATTGCAACTGCTGCTACAGTCAGACCCAATATTAAACATAAAAAGTAAAAGCATTTAAATATTTAATACCCTTTTCAATTTTTACATCAATTATTAATATATCTAAATATATATATATTATATATCTTAATCTATTATTAAAATATCTGACATAAATTGTTAATAATTAAAATCCATTTTCTTTTCTTTTTTTTCAGTGGAAAAGTGCTATAAAGGAGTTACAGTTATAATCCACAAAATATGACAGCTAAGTAAGTAAGAGTATACTACAAGTCGAGCATATTCTATTTAACATATTTTACATGTGAAAATCTTAAAGTTTCTCTTCCCTTTTTATGGCAGCCCATTAAATGTGCTAATTTTGCTGACATTTGGCAGACAATTTGTTATTTGAAATTGTTTGCAATAATTTTATTTAATTTCCGAATGCTTTAACATATATCCATATACATATATATATATATATATATATGTATGTATATATATATGGATACTAAGTGATATGCTTTGCCACTGCATATGGCAATCGGTTCGTCGCCTTTTGTTGTGCAGAATCCCCTGTCCTTTAATGTTGCCAGACAAGTATCTAAATACGAGTACGAAGAAAAGTAATACGAGTTGTGTACAAGTATGTTCTGCATGTGTGTGAGTGTGTGCGTATGTTTGTCTAAGTGCCATTTCAAGCTCATTAGTGGCCATAATTAGCCAGCTCAGTTTATGGCCCACAGACACAGCAGACACAGTAGACAAAGATACAAATGCAGACCAGAACCGAAACTACAAGTGAAAAACGATTCACGAATAAAGGTTATTCCATTTAAAATCTATATAGAATTGTGTATGCTCTACACTTATAAGTTACAATATATATATATATATATATATATATATATAACAATTGACTGATATTATCAATGAAAATCAGCTTAGTTTATGTTTCAGTCACAAAAGTGAAAAGATTAGTTTCAATTTTCAAAAGTCTTTTGTTATTTGCATATAAAGTTGAATTCATACAGGGATTTAAATTGTCTATGGCAGGTAAAATAAATACCTTTTTATATGTTATATTTCTATACCATGTGCTATATGCCATATGCCATATGTCATATGCTATTGTCATATCTAATCCCCATTTCAACAGGCTGTGTGCATAATGCTAAACACACGCAGCCAGTAAGGGCATATGTGTTCAGACAAAAAGCAGATACTTTACGCTTAAATTCCTATATATTATATTTTACTCTTCCATTATATGTATTATATATATATTTATATATATATATATATATATATATATGTATTTGGTTTTACAGTTGCTTCTTTTTTTCTGTATTTTCTTTTTGTCTTTTTGCACCATTTGAAGATTTTGCCACTAACTTTATGGCCTCGCGCATTACAAACTGAAACATGTGTTTATTGTTCCAAATGTTTCCTTGTCTCCCTCACAGTCTGCGGCTCTAAATGAAATTTTTATTTTTACTGTCAACGAGGCGACATAAAAACGTAGCTGCAACACTTCGTATATATATATAATACAGGCTACAGAGGCTCCAAATTCATTCCTCCAAGAGAATCTACAAATTGCTTGTAAAATTTGAGACGCCTTTTCTGCTCATTTGTTTGCATTTAGTTAATTCAATGTGTGACTGCGTATATATATATATATCTATATATATATGTATGTGTGTATGTGCTGCTGTTATTGTTGATTTTTTTTTAATAAATTGTCATTTACAAATGGCAATTTAAATTGCACTTGTTTAGCAGACCCCAAATTAAAATTATATACAAAAATGTAGCAGCTGTTGCAGCACTGAAACTACTTCATCTAATAATGACTACAACCTTATATAACATATATAGGGTAAAGTCGTGTACATATATCAAATTCAAGCATTTTATTTATCAAGTAAGAAACATAGTATGTATTTTATAAAATTATTTTAGTTAGAGTAAATTATATCAACTTTGAAATACGAGATAAAAACCAACTTTTTTTTTGATTTTGGCAATTAATAAAAAAAAAAAAGAAAAAGAATAGAAATAATATATTTTATAAGATATACATGTATCTTAACTATGCTGCATAGAAAACTTATATCCAAATTTTAGGCTATAATATAGTTTATATTACTAAAAAGTTATAAGCAAAGTTTTTTATTGAACATTGAACAAAGGTGGCATTTATTTTAAATCAATCGAAACTTACAGATTATACCTATATGATATATGCCAAACTTATACAAACTTTAAGTTAAGTCTGACAAATTACCTGCATTTTGGCTGACAGTTTACAATGTGAATGCAACAAGCCACGCCCATATAATTCAAGAAGAGAAAAAAGGAAGAAAAAAATGGGATATAAGATGGAAAAAAGTTTCAGTCCAATTGGAAATTCTCAAGAGTGAAATAACTCAGCATGGAGAACGCCCACAAAATTCGATTGTGCCACACTTCAATTAAATGCTCAATAAATCTCAGAACACATGTCCTTTGGGATTGGTAAGAGGAGTAGGGGTGGGGGGTCGTATAAAAGCGTTTTTAGTAACTCCCAAAAAGTTACCTCCTACCGTCTCTGTGCGACAAAAAGTCTACAGCATTTTTGGGGCTTTTGGGTAAGGGTTTTATGGGTAGCGGTCGTTGAATCTATTAAGGTTTTTGACATTAGCATGAAAAACTCATTTTTCTTTTGCAAACGAAAACAAGAAAACAAGAAAAAAACGAAAAATATTCGAACGGAAATCTTTTAAATAACTTCCGAACTTCTATGACAAAAACCTTATTCAGACATAGGTGACAATATATTCAACATCAATGAGTAGGGCAGAGTATGAATAAAGTTTGAATTTGAATTTGAATTTCTTTTCTTTACTTCTATTCGTTCCCAGAGTCTGTTGTTGCAGTGAGTAAAACACTTTGATTGAATAAAATTGTTAAATTATTTCTGAACACATTATTCGGCTATGAAATAAAGTGTGTAAATGTTGTCGGTTTCTTTTTCAAATTTATTTTTTAACTTTTTATATTTTCTGTTGCTGTTGTAGTTGTTATTGTTTGTGTTTTTGCTTGTTGTAAAGTTTATTAAAAGTTTTGCATATTTATACAATTGAATTGTTTTCATTCAACTTTTGAATGATTCACACAAACTTCGAAGCAAAACTGAGTAGAAATTGTAGTCAATATCATAATAAATTTTAGGTTTAAGATACTATAGATTATCCTTGGTATCCTTGCAAGATTTACATGTAAAGGAACTCAAAGAGATTTCTTTGTTATAGCTTTAATTACTATCATCTTATTATATGTCTGTATATGTTATCAATTTCTAGTTTTATAGTTTTCCAACATATCAAAACTCAACCGCAATTCTGCTGTGGCCACGTAAAAAGTTCATAGCGATAAGACTTGAAAGCTGCCTCTTCCTTGCTTTACTGATAATATATTGTACCTAATTTGTGTTGCAACAATAAAGTTGATAACTTTATTCAATCTGTGTATGTGTGTGTGTGTGTGTGTGTATGTCGTTTATAAAAGCAAAAGTTTGCTTGATAACCTGCCAACATGTCGTATACTTCATCAATTGTTATGCCACTTACACTTGAGTGAAAAGACTTTGATCGATTCTATTTAACATTTGAGTTAAAATAAAAAACAAAAGAAACTGATAAAACATATTGACAAATTGATATATCCAAAATTTTTGTCTAAAAAGTTTCACTTTAAGAACTTAAAAGAAATATAAGAAAATAAGAAAATTATATAGAATATTATATAGATGGTTAAAACGTTCTTTCTATTGTTTAAATAGACAGAAAATAATTTGATTGAATATTAAATTTGAATATTTATATAGCCCACACACAGCTTTTAACTGGACCCCTATACATTGTGTCTATCTTGACTTAATCTTAAGACAGTCAGAAGCATTGAACAAAACGTTTGTAAAAGAAAACTTGGCAAAACGTCTGCTGGCTTAGCCGGAAAAGTTTCTATGGAAACTCTTGGCCCATTGACAAAAGTTGACATATGCAAAAAGAAAAAAAAAAACAACAAAAAGAAGAAATCATAAAACAAAAAAAAAACATAACAAAACACATACAAATTATCAGCACATTTATCTGGGGAAATAATGCACGAATGGAAAGTTTTGATTTATTTTTAAAGCGTAAACTTTTTGTCCTGTCAGAATTTTCTGATGAGGGTTTCAAAGACAGACAGACAGAATGTCTAAAGAAACAAAACATTCTAATCGAAACACAAACACACATACAGAGAATATACAAAATTCAAAATCAAATATGACAGTCTCCCCAGAGACAAAGCAAAAGCCAATAGAAAATTTCTTTCAGCTGTTGAATTAACGAGCTTAAAACGATTAAAATGCTTAAAACGTATTAACGTCTTGAAGTTGGTAAAAGTTTTGCGTATTGTTTTGCAGTCGGGCAGCTGCAATGGAGCTGAAAATTAAACAGTTTATCTACAGATTAGTAAAAAATAATCTTTTAACTTTTAAGAATGTTAATTCGATAAGCTTTCTATATTATTGAAAAAAAGAAACGAGCTAAAAGCAATTTGTGCATTTTCTTTAAGCCAAAATTAAAGTTAAATCCAACAAAGATGACCAAACTCTAAGCATTTGATGTAGCTTAATTTAACTTTAAGCTAATCTTCTGTATATTCTTCTATTTCATATGTAAATTTTATAAGACGTTCAGACCAAAGGTTACCATTATGTTCGTAATCGAGTCAGAGAGCAAAACTACTTCGATTTATCAATATGTCAACATATTTAATGAGACGAGGTTAAGGACATTTGCTATTGCAAGGACTTTGTTTATATGTGCCAATACTCAAAATATGTTCAAATGCATTCGTTGCCTGCCAACTCAATATTAATACAAGAATGAGTATGCTATTGCTAACATTGCGTATACGCGTTGTACTCCCGGTCATTGTTCTTCCTATTGCTGTTGGTTGTTGTTGCTGTTGTTGTTGATGATGTTTTGCTAGGATTGCTGGATTTGTTTGCAGTAAACGGAAATAGTTGTAAAGGACCATATAAATTTGTATGTGTAAGCCTGTACATGTGTGTGTGTGTCTGATTGTGCTCGTATGCTGTTGAAGTTTATATGCTGGATAAACTGTATAACCAACTGACGTATGCATGTCCTCGACAGCAATACTCACACAAACACACACACACACACATGTACATACATGCCATAAAAGCAAATAGCTGTCAATTGTATGTATGTGTAAGTGTGGAGGGATATTAGATATGGTAGGGCTAACAATTTGAATGGATATCGGTGAACCAAACCAAAATAGTTGTCAAGAGTATACAACATGTAACAGGAGTTGTGGAGTACAATGTTGAAGTTAGTCCTTGTTTATCCTGTCAATTGTTGTGCTCACCGACTGACTGACTAACTGACTGACTGACTGATTGACTGATTGACTGATTGACTGAGAGGTATAAAAACATAGCTAAATCCTTATCGCTATTTGGCTTATGACCAAGATTACGTTTATGCGTTGGCTATACAAAAAAATGAAAGAACAAAATAAGAAAAAAAAAAAGATTTTTTTTTGCACTGTTGCAAATTGTTGAACAATTTCTATTGTTAGTTTTGTTGCTTGTTTTGTTATTATTAGGACCAACAGCTGATACAATTCACAGAGTATAATGAACTGTAGACAAACACACACACACAAATACAAAGGGAAGAAGAAGTAGAGTATTATAGGTAAATGTTTATTCAGTTTTAGACAGAAATCCTTTCAAAATTTGTTTTGTTTTTGCAATTGTTATGGTAAAGTAAACACAATGTATATCAATGTCCTTTTCATAAATATAAATTAATTGGTCTTAGCCATTGTTGTTGATAAATTAAGACAACAATTGTTATTGCTCTCTGACAAGTTGCAAGTTGCAATTCTAAGCAAATTAAGCAACAACAAAACAAACGAATTTCTAACAATTAAATTTACCATAATATAACAGATATTTCATATATTAAATGTAAATTAAATAAACATAAATTTTTCATTTTGATTAAACAATTATTTTAATATACAAACAAATAGTTTTGTTTCTATTTAAATTTTCTATATAAAATCAATCAATTCAATTAAGTTTAATTACTCTTTTTGCTACCTTTATGTATGCAGTTGATATAAATTTATATAAATCTGTATAAGAATACAATATCTACCATTATGTTCACGTCTTAGCCAGTTTATAGCCCAGAGGGTGTATATAGCATCATATAATCGAAATATACAACTCAAAAAACATGTCACCAGCTGCCGTTTTCAATCTTAATATTTGATGTCACACGTCGCAGGCTCCAAGCAGCTGTGACCATTTTCGATTTTCGTTTCGTTTGGTTTTCTTTTTTTTTTGGTTATCAACTAAGGAAGACGCATGTTAACGGTTTATTGTTGTGCCCTGTGACCTAGTGTGTTATGGTATTAGTATGTGCAACCTTAGCTTTAATACTCAAAAGAACTGATAACAAATGTTTAACATTAACAATTTAATGCGTTTGCACTTGATTTTTTTATCTTACACAATCTATTTTCCATTTTCAAACTTTTTGTTGTGTTTTGTTGTTTTCCTTTTAGTTTTTCTTTTACATAATATACGCTACAATACATAAATTGGCCCTGTTAGCATACAGTTACTGTTAAGTCCTGCATATGAAATGAGCTCGTGCTTAGAATTTATAGTACAGTATAGATTTGGTTTCAACTGAGGCGCATGAAAATGAATGGAAATGCATGAAAATAAATGTATAGTCTGTTGCACATGGCTAAACATGAAATTAAGTTAATTTTTTTTTTGTTGATTCTTTGTGTTTCTTAAGCAATACTAAGTTAGATTTAGGCTTTAACATAAGCATGAATTGTAACATCTACTCAAACTCTTATATATTGCCAATACAATTTAATGCTTCATTGATAACCGCACATGTTGCTGGCAAATGACAGGCAATTGGGCGATAAGAACAGTTTTCCAAATCAAAGAAACTTCATTTACGGTCTCGTTGCACTCACTTTCAATTCGTAGACTGTCAGAAAAAGCGGCTCAACAGCCAACCTACAACAGGCAACACACAACAGACATTAGGCAACAGACAACAAGTTGTACTATAAGGCAAAGAATGTGAAGAGAGGGAAAGAGTGAAAGGAACAAGCAGAATCTATTGAAGATTGCGATAAACATATGAAAAATGCACATGCGAAGCGCCAAGTTCAATTCCGTTGGCCAAAACTTTACGCCACTTAATAGAACTTGACGCAAATTCAATTACAACATTGCTTACAATCTACCACCACCAATACCACCACCACCACACTCGTCTCATCTCTTGACATCCCTTCTCATTCACATTCATGCACAAAAGAAAGAATAGAAGAAAACCTTAGTAAGAAATTTGCGGAAAAACGTTGCCTTTGGGTTCTGTGAAAAACTTTTTGCCCACCGCCGGCGGTTTTTTGTGTGATTTCAGTAAACGTTGTCACAGCCTTAGGATTCACTCCATGACTCTTCTACATTTATGTCTATATCTCTCTTTCCCTCTCTCTCACTGTTTGTGCGTGTGTCTCTGTCTGTGTTTCTGTCTATGTCTCTGTTTGTGTCTATGGCTTTTGGCCAACATTGGTATTGGTAGTTGTGTCCTTCGGTAGCGGCTTGATGCCATTTCGCTGCAATTAGCAAATAAAACTTGGCATATTTTAAGCGTCAATGAGGCGGTTTAACTGCAAAAAACTTTTCCAATCACTTTCATTTCACTTCTTATTGGCCTAAAGTATTGACAAAAACTCTGCTTACCAAAGTCCTTTTTGACTCTTTTGGGATTTCTTCAAATTGCCACAAAAAAAAATACTTGCGCAAAACTTCAATGAAAGTAAATCACAATCGAAACTTTAAATAATTACAAAATTTTATTTATTTCATATTTGAATTTCTCTATTCAAATCCTTCAAATCTTTGAAGTGACTAAAACTCGCAACAACCAAAATGTACAGTACGCCACTTGGTTGTTGTCTCGGCTAAGCAACGAATTGTGCAAACTTTACAGCTGGTCATGAATGACGCTGCAGGGCTCTAGATGGCGCTATAACATAACATACTAGTAACCATGAACTCAATAAGCTTTCAATTTATTTAAAATGTTTTTACTAATGCAATATAAAATCCAGACTTCACTTACTATAAAACAGTTTACAATTAACAATTAACAATTCAATTAAAAATAAATTAAATTTAGTCACGAGTGATTGCAATGTGTATCCACTCTTTTCATCACCGATCTTAAAGTTATATTATTTTGCATATCTTTTCATTCCATTAAAATCAATTAATTCAATATACAATTCGTATCTGTGATATTTGGTTAGAAGGTGAACTTTCTCCAGACCGAGAAAAAATACATTACTAAAATTTCCAAATCCATTTTTGTACCCCTGCCAATTCTGATTGAAATGTACCCTTCTATTGAAACGCCCTTCAAAAATTATCCAACCAGATTCGGTATAATCATTATAACACATCACTTGAAAGGATTAAATTTTAGATACCTCTATTGTTTGAATACCAGATAAATTATTACACCCATTCGGATAAGCTTTGAATGTATCAGATGCAGGAGAAGATATAATCGAAGTTTTTCTGTTAAATTCTGAATTTCCTTTTACCTGCTTGAAATTGTGGCTCAGCCACAATATAAAAGCAATTGTTTCATTTGTTTTTTCTTCTTCATATTGTTCTTGAAGTATATATATAAATATTAATATATGTTCGATTGTTAATCTTTTATTATTAAATCAGTTAAAGGTTGGCTAAAAATTCCTTTTATCGGTTCTTGGGTACTCTTAAATTCCTATAAAATATATACCTTATAGAGATTCCATTTAAGATGAATAGTACCAATATTCTCATTTAGTTCATATCCATTATGGGAAGTAAAATATAATTTATTTATTTATAATATTAGGTATATTACTAAAGGAAAAGTAAAATATATTTTATTGTAGATAGTTATAATTTTCATTTTAGATTTAATACAGTTTGCCACAGAATTTATTTTACAGAAAAATTATTTAATCGTTTAATTTCTTCTATACAGTTATATAATTATTATATATCATACATCTACGAATTTATTGCAAAAAAAGAAAAAGTTAAAGCATAACAATTCCATCTTTTCCCAGTACATATATTTTATATTATTTTATATTATTTTGTAATAAAAATAATTATATAAAAACATTCAAGTTTGTTAAAATTTGGGTCGAATCATCATTTCGCTCTTTACGTATTTGTTATATAATATACTTAAATACCAAGTTTGATCCCAAGACCTTGGTTCGGTGAATGCGCTATTTAAATTACTATAGATACAAGTAAAATTATAAAGTGTTCTACAAATAATGTATAACAGTTTTACTTACTTTGATTCACAAAAATACGAATAACTATACCACCAGCCACCACCAGATTCAGATGCACAATTTGAATGGTATTTATCTTTTGTTCTAAATGCATTATCAACATTATCCTTCATTAAATTTCCAGCATTACCGGAATAATATCCGATTGACTCCAATTTATATAAACTCTTCTCATCAGCGATCTTAAAGTTATCGTATTCGACATACGTTACATAACCATATATGTCAGTTAGTTGAATGCGCAACTCATATTTTTGAGATTTGGTTAGAAGGTGAAGTTTCTCCAGACCGAGGAAAAATTCATTATTATAAGCTCCAAATCCATTTTTGTACGCTTTCCAGGTCCGATTAAAGTTCACAACTCCATTTAAACGTCTCTGAATAATCATCCAACCAGATTTATTATCTGTCTGTATTGTTTGAACACCAGTTAAACCATAACAATTTTTCGGATAACCTATATACGTTTCTGGTAAATTCTTAATCTGGTCTTGCAGATTTTTAATGTAATTATCTTTATTTTGAACGATTAACTCCAATTCATCTGTAGAAAACAAATAATTTATAACTTCCCACGATACCTATAAAGTTTGACATACTTATTCTTTTTTTATTATCTGAAATACTTTTATTGCATTGCTCTACATAAATAAGATAAACGTTTATATAAAGGATTTAAAAGGAATAATATAATGAAGAATCTTACCCCAATTCTTATATAACTGGTCATAGTCAGCTTTATTAGTCAAATAATTTAATTATATTTTTGTTTATTTAATATAATAATAAGTAATAATAATATTTACCCATTTCCTTTTTGTAAGATTGCAAATCTCGAATCTTAGCTGTGCAGGTTCTCAGGTTTAGTTGAAGTCCTTGCACTTGCTGATCCTTTTCATCTTCTATAGGTAATTGTTAATCATTCATTTTCATAAACATATGTCTTGTAGTTTATTTGTATTTTTTATAATGTTTACACTTACCAAATCTGATGATATCCATATTTAAGGATTTTATATTATTTTGCAAATTTATTATTTCATCATCTTTATAAATTATTGTTTCGTTATATTTCATGCTTAAATTTTTGTTAGTTTCTGTTAGATTTGCAATTTTTGAATTTAACTCCGATATCAGTTCACTGTTAAATTTATTAAAATCTTCGTATGTGGCATTCCATTCTGCTTCCAAATTATTTAATTCTTCGTTGTCCATTCTGAGTTGTGCCTCTTCCTTCTCTATATTCAATTTAAAGTCATTCAATATACGTGTATAATCGTCCTCCGATTCCAAGGACCACACTAACTGAATGCAAATATAAATCAGAGCAAAAAGACCCAAAAAACGAAAACTCATTTTAACTTAAATAAAAAGAACTGTTTCCGAGTAAGGAAAATAAGAAACTGATTCTGATTTAATACATCATCATTGCAGAGCACTGGGAAAGGTTCAGCTTCGTGTACCTTTATTGTTTGAAGACCTTTTAAGCCATAACAATTTTTCGGATAAACATCCGACGTAACAGATAAAGAGGAAGAAGTATTCCGAAGTGTTTCTGTTAAATTCTTAATTTCGTCTTGCAACTGGTTAATGGTTTTATTTTTATTTTGAACGATAGATTCCAATTCGTCTGTAGAATAAAAAAAAATTTGTAATATTTCCCTCGATAACTATAGAGCTTGACATACTTATCTTTTTTATCAAATCTGACGTATTCTTTCTGTTTTCTTCATTCTCCTTTAACATTGTGTTTCTGTAATTTGTAAAGTTTTTATCCCATTCCCCTATATAAATAAATCAAATGTTAATATAATTATTTAAATAATAATAAACTCCAGAAGTTTATTAATTATTATTATTATTTTAATAATAATAAACTCCAGAAGTTTCTTACTTAATTGGACAAATGTATTTTTAGGAATCATGCAGGTCATTATTAACGCGTCTTCAAAAGAAATAATTTAATTATATTTTTGTTTATTCATTATATTATTTAGTCATAATTACCCTTTTCCTTAATCTTAGCCATTAAGTTGCATAAATATATATATATTTATATATATATATACATATATTTAATTATATTTTTGGTTTATTGTATTTATTAATAATATTTACCCATTTCTTTATTCTTAGATTGAAAATCTTCAATTTTAAGTGTGCAGTCTGTGACATTTAGTTTAGGTTCTTTCGCTTGCTGATTCTTTTCATCTTCTACAGGTAATTCTAAATCATTTAATTTCATAAACATATTTCTTGAAGTTTATTTGTATTTTTTATAATGTTTTCACTTACCTAATCTGATGATATCTTTATTTAAAGATAATATTTTATTTTGTACATTTTTTATTTCATTATCTTTTTGGGTTACATTTATCTCAAATTGAACACTCATATTCTTAATAGTTTCTGTTAGATTAGCAATTTTTGAATTTAACTCAGATATCAGTTCACTGCTTGATTTATTATTTCCATTCAGTTAGTGTGGTGTGTGGAATCGGAGGACGAATATACACGTATATTGAATGAAGTAAAAAATAATATAGAGAAAGAAGAGACACAACTCAGAAAAGACAACGAAGATTTTAATAATTTGGAAGCAGAATGGAATGCCACATACGAAGATTTTAATAAATCAAGCAGTGAACTGATATCTGAGTTAAATTCAAAAATTGCTAATCTAACAGAAACTATTAAGAATATGAGTGTTCAATTTGAGATAAATGTAACCCAAAAAGATAATGAAATAAAAAATGTACAAAATAAAATATTATCTTTAAATAAAGATATCATCAGATTAGGTAAGTGAAAACATTATAAAAAATACAAATAAACTTCAAGAAATATGTTTATGAAATTAAATGATTTAGAATTACCTGTAGAAGATGAAAAGAATCAGCAAGCGAAAGAACCTAAACTAAATGTCACAGACTGCACACTTAAAATTGAAGATTTTCAATCTAAGAATAAAGAAATGGGTAAATATTATTAATAAATACAATAAACCAAAAATATAATTAAATATATGTATATATATATATAAATATATATATATTTATGCAACTTAATGGCTAAGATTAAGGAAAAGGGTAATTATGACTAAATAATATAATGAATAAACAAAAATATAATTAAATTATTTCTTTTGAAGACGCGTTAATAATGACCTGCATGATTCCTAAAAATACATTTGTCCAATTAAGTAAGAAACTTCTGGAGTTTATTATTATTAAAATAATAATAATAATTAATAAACTTCTGGAGTTTATTATTATTTAAATAATTATATTAACATTTGATTTATTTATATAGGGGAATGGGATAAAAACTTTACAAATTACAGAAACACAATGTTAAAGGAGAATGAAGAAAACAGAAAGAATACGTCAGATTTGATAAAAAAGATAAGTATGTCAAGCTCTATAGTTATCGAGGGAAATATTACAAATTTTTTTTTATTCTACAGACGAATTGGAATCTATCGTTTATGTATTTAAATATATTAAATGACCAATACGTAAATATTGTGATGATGATTCGACCTAAATATGAAAGTCAATAAAAAATAATCATAAATAATTTTATAATAAATAACTTATCCAAATAGCTCAAAATAAAGTGCTTAGGCTTATCACTGGATGTGCGTGGGTGTGTCAGAAACAAAACATTACACAGTGATCTGAAAGTTGCCACAGCATTCCAGCAAATTAATTTTCACTCAAGTCGGTACAATAGTCGCATTAATAACCACAGCAATAGGTTAGCCAAAAGGCTGACTAGAACTCGCCCAGGCCGACGCCTAAAAAGACGTCGACCTCATAACCTCATAAGTCGAATGCCCAGAAGGAGGCAAATTTGATATTGAATTCAATTTAATAAGCTACACCTTAGTGGTAAGCCGGTGCGCCCAATTGGGTTTAATTTATTGATAAAAAGGACACAAAGAAGTCTTAGGACCTCGGCTTCCTTAATAATAATAATAAAAATAAAAAAAAAAAAAAAAAGAATTTAACAGAAACATGTATAGTTTATCCGAAAAATTGTTATGGCTTAACTGGTCTTCAAATAATAAAGGTACACGAAGCTGAACCTTTCGAAGTGCTGTGTAATGATTATAAATCTGGTTGGATGATTATTCAGAGACGTATAGTTGTGGAGTTGTGGACTTTAATCGGACTTGGGAAGACTACAAAAACGGATTTGGAACTTATAATAATGAATTTTTCATCGGTCTGGAGAAACTTCACCTTTTTACCAAATCAGAACAATATGAGTTGAACATTCAACTAATTGACACGAAAGGTCTCACAAACTATACCAAATAGTTAAGTATCGCGTTATGGAACGAAGAGGGCGAAAAATCGAGCGTAAGAGCTTATAGTGTGTGTATGTGTGTGTATATCAAAGTATGTGTACATCCGATTGCAGCTTTCTTACTTGTTGTTAAATGATAACTTCCGTAGCACATTGTACTTAATCAGAATATTGCTACTATTGATCTTAATTGGAATCTTAGTTAAATTTTATAGCAATTTTACAATACCCAAGAGCCGATAAAGGGTATTTTGCCAATCTTTAACTGAAACTGCGATAATACCCACATTTCTGGGGTAAACCACTTTCGTTTATTAAAATAAAACACTAACAAACCAACATATATCCATACACACCTAATGCTTATATAATTCATAAACAATATGAAAAAATTCACATTATATGTTTGATAAGCAAATAACGCAATAGCTATAAAATTTTGGGTTACCCGCAACTTAAAGTATTAAATCAGAATCAGTTTCTTATTTTCCTTACTCGGAAACAGTTCTTTTTATTTAAGTTAAAATGAGTTTTCGTTTTTTGGGTCTTTTTGCTCTGATTTATATTTGCATTCAGTTAGTGTGGTCCTTGGAATCGGAGGACGATTATACACGTATATTGAATGACTTTAAATTGAATATAGAGAAGGAAGAGGCACAACTCAGAATGGACAACGAAGAATTAAATAATTTGGAAGCAGAATGGAATGCCACATACGAAGATTTTAATAAATTTAACAGTGAACTGATATCGGAGTTAAATTCAAAAATTGCAAATCTAACAGAAACTAACAAAAATTTAAGCATGAAATATAACGAAACAATAATTTATAAAGATGATGAAATAATAAATTTGCAAAATAATATAAAATCCTTAAATATGGATATCATCAGATTTGGTAAGTGTAAACATTATAAAAAATACAAATAAACTACAAGACATATGTTTATGAAAATGAATGATTAACAATTACCTATAGAAGATGAAAAGGATCAGCAAGTGCAAGGACTTCAACTAAACCTGAGAACCTGCACAGCTAAGATTCGAGATTTGCAATCTTACAAAAAGGAAATGGGTAAATATTATTATTACTTATTATTATATTAAATAAACAAAAATATAATTAAATTATTTGACTAATAAAGCTGACTATGACCAGTTATATAAGAATTGGGGTAAGATTCTTCATTATATTATTCCTTTTAAATCCTTTATATAAACATTTATCTTATTTATGTAGAGCAATGCAATAAAAGTATTTCAGATAATAAAAAAAGAATAAGTATGTCAAACTTTATAGGTATCGTGGGAAGTTATAAATTATTTGTTTTCTACAGATGAATTGGAGTTAATCGTACAAAATAAAGATAATTACATTAAAAATCTGCAAGACCAGATTAAGAATTTACCAGAAACGTATATAGGTTATCCG
>JBAMBS010001297.1:0-77500 GCA_037044455.1 Zygothrica quintamaculata
GCACCGTGTACGCTTGAGTTATGGTAAATTGGTTAGTGGGTGCACATGCGATCACAGGTGTACCCGTAGCCGTAGCAGCAGCTATAGAAGTGTACAAGTAACGGCAAGCGCACACAAAAGCCACAGCCAAGCAACTGAACCGATGACGACGGCCCAAAGAAAACGCCGTCAAGTTGAGCGGCCACAGCGCGTTGAATTGGTCAATGGCAGTCAGGCAGTAGGCAGCAGTTAGCGGCAGCAACAGCAGTTAGCAGCAACAGCAGCAATAGCAGCAGAAACGCCAGCAGCAACAATGACGGCAACGTCGAGGCCAACGTTAGCGTCAAGCGTTAAGCGTTAAACGTCAAGCGCCAAGCGATTTGTATGTAATGTTAAACGTAGTTAAAACTTGACGAGCTTTTATCGTTAGCTTTCTTCAGGTACGCTCGCTCTTCACTTCACTGATAAACGCTGCCGCAGTCGCAGTCGTTGATGTTGTTGTCGTCATCGTCGTCGTCGTCGTCGTTGTCGTAGCCGTCGTTGTGTCGTTTATCAGCCAAGTACGCGGTTGGCATTGACAGCATAACACATATAACCATAATATACGAATATTTTTCTTTTTTAACTTTATTTTATTTATATTTTATTTTGTTGCATACACAGAGTTTTGTTTAGCTTTTAGTATTATTATTATTATTATTTTATCTTTGGTATAAAAAGTAATAAAAAAAATTTTTAAAACTATTAATTAAAGGCTTCTCCATTACATTTCTTTTTTTGTAGATTTGTTTACAAAATGAAACAAATGTGCAAATATAAACAAATAAACGTCTGTCCAACAGGTGTGTTGATGTCCGTGTTGCTTGAAGGTAGGTGTAGCTGTGGGTGTAGGTGTTGGTCTGTGCTTGTGTGTGTGAGCGCCTGCTAGTAGTATATATTGTGTATGTTACGTGTTATGTGTGTGTGTGTGCCTGTGTGTTTGCCATATGTCCGTCTTTTTATGTGTATGTGTGAGTGTGTATGTTTCACTGTGTTTGTGTGAGGGATCTTGGGACTGCGCTTATTTACTCGCCGGTCATCATCTCCATGAATTCTGTAAATAAAACAAAATGACAGACATTAAACCGAATGGCAGAACCAAAAAGCGTTTATATGCATTTATAAATAAATATTATATGCACATATAATACATGCATACATATTTATAATATAATTATGAATATTTTAAATATTAAATATATATTTAAATATATATATATATATATATATATATATATATATAGATAGATATATTTATTCATATATTGTGGATGTGCTTTAGAAACAAGCATATGTATATTTTATATCGATTTTTTTTTTATTCTATGCCTCTTCAGCTACTCCCCTCGAGGCACACCCAATATCATACTCCCACACGCCACTATTTATTTATTATTAATAATTCTTCTTTTTACATACATCTGCCGATGCTAAAAATAGCATCGATATGCTCCAAAACGATCAGGTTGTCATAATCGAGAACTCAAGATCAACAGAGGCGATGCGATGTCATAGCCTCATCTAGCTGATGTTTACATAAATCTATGAATGCTACAATTCGTGGGTGTGTTTATGTGGGAGAAATTCTAGCAAGCTACTAGAATCGAACATATATATAGTTATATATGTGTTATATGTGTGCATATATATATATGAATATATATGAATTATGATGTATACATAGAAAATGGAAACTTACCATCGAAATCAACGGTTCCAGAACCATCACTATCGATTTCTTCAATCATAATGTCCAATTCCTGTTCAGTTAGCTGATCATCGAGCTCCTTAAGGATCTCCTTCAGACAGGTGGTAGGAATGAAACCATTACCCTGTTTATCATACAAACGGAAAGCTTCACGCAGTTCCTTCTGCATAGCCTCAGCATCCTCCTCCACAATAAATTTGGCAGCCAATTGCACGAACTCACCAAATTCCAAGCGACCAGATTCTAGAATTTAAGTTAAATATATTAAATATATCATAAAACTTATATTTGGCAAATTGTAAACTCAAAAATTTATAGAACTGTCAATATAAAATATGGCAATGATATGGCACTGTAGCTATTAAAATTTTATCAATATATTATATATATAAAACTGATATGGAATGGGGTTTTGAATCTAATGAGTTGTTTACTGAATCGGTTAATTATTGGACATTAGATGATAATAAAAAAAAACAGATTAATATTGTCTAAATACTTACTGTCCTCATCAACCTCCTCAATCAGTTCCTCAAGGATCTTCTTATCGAAGGGCTGACCTATATAAAAGAGAAATGGTTACAAAACTAAAATCAGTAAAGTTTTTCTTTTCTCCAAATAATCCTTTGGGGCTTATATTTGCTTTTTCAGTAATAATTTGGATTTATTTATTGTTCTATTTAAAACTTACCCATCAAACGCAGAATATCAGCAACCATTTCTGTGGGAATACTGCCAGTCTTTTGATGATCAAAACTGTTGAATGCCTTCTGGAGAACGGCAATTTGCTCGGGTGTCAGATCCTCATCCTAATCAATATTGATTTAAAAAGGATTTCAGTTAATAAATATGATATTATCCTTAATGCATTAATAGGCACAAGATCTTACCACGCTGCTCATATTGCTGCTGGTTGTCTTGTTTGACTATATCCAAAAAGAAATTGTATATATTGATGTGATCTGTATCTGACAGATATTACCAACCGAACGCCTCGGAGTATTCGTGCCTACTACGAAGCAATGCGGCTGCGTTTTCCAAAATATAGCAAAAAATATTCAGATCGACTGTCTCTGAACTTGCCACAGACATGTACAAGCAAACACCAAAACACACTTATACTTATACAATATATTCGAGACAGAATACTCATATGCATATGTATATAAATACATGCATATAAATATATATATGTATATCAATGTACATATGTAGCAATTTTCCACACCGATGCCTGAATTTTATTGTTTTTTAGAAAGAACTGTAAATGCGCGATCAAAAACAAAATTAAAACGATCGCCACACACCATTCCATCCACGTTCATGTTCAAGACGAGGGCGATGGCAGCAGAATGTGAGCCGTATAGTGGTTTTCCACAGACACTGAGCAATCACGGCAACGATCAGTACAACGTTCCAAGCAGGAGCAGGGAGCGCGTAGCTGACGCTTTCGAGGCTGAAGCTGCATGAATCGCCTATAGCTAGCTATAATACGATGCGTTGCGTTTTCCGAATATATACAAAAATACTTATATATTTATATATATATGCATATATATACACATGATTATACATATACATATATATTTATATATATAGACAGCAGTTGCACGACAACAACACACGAGACATGGAGAAATGCCCCAGTGAAGCATACGCTAAACAAGGCATAAAGAATTGTACGAGAGATCCGAGTACTTGTAAATAATAAAAGCATTGGATATATTGCTTTCTGTTCGAGTGCTTGGCATATGGCCAAGCATCAACAATCAAACAACTGTCACATAATAACACTAATTGTCCAAATACTATATATATCCTTTTAATAGACTTTGCATAGAGATAGATTATAAAGCAGGTGTTTATGGCTTTAAAAAAGTATACCAGTCGGTTGTTCCTGACTAGCAGATATCCTTAACCTATTTTTCCAACGCTTAGTTTAGCAACTCTATAAACACACATCTGCGGAAACACTTTATCCTATTTATAATGCCATCTTAATTAAAAAAGAGTGTTAGTAACTGACCCGTTAGAGAGTTCTGCCTTCACCTTACACGCGGATGGTGAAAATTGTTACTAATACCAACACTATATATTATACTAATTCTTATAACTATACTTATTCTTCTTCTTATACTTATACATATACTTATACTTAAACATATACTTATGCATATACCTCTACATTTACCTATAATTAAACTTTTACTTTTACTTTTACCTATACTCATACTTATACTTATAATTATACCTATACTTATACTTATAATTATACTTATACTTATACCTGTACTTATACCTTTACTTACTCTTATACTTATTATTTTATTTCAACTTACTTTTATACTTACACTTATACCTATACCCATACTATACTTATATTTATACTTTTACTTAAAGTTATACTTATACTTATTCCTATACTTATACTTGTACTTATAGTTATAATTTTACTTATACTTATAGATATACTAAAACCTAAACATATACCTATACATATACTTATAATTAAACTTTTACTTTTACCTATACTTATACTTATAATTATACTTATACTTATACCTTTACTTATACCCATACTATACTTTTATTTATAGTTATACTTATACTTATAATTATACTTATACTTACACTTATACCTATACTTATAATTATACTTATACTTATACTTATACCTTTACTTACTCTTATACTAAATCTTTTACTTCAACTTTTTCTTATACTTACACTTATATCTATACCCATACTTATACTTATATTTATACTTATACTTATACTTTATACATTTTCTTTGAGGTTTGTTTTTAATATGTAAAATGACAAATGCTGTTGCTTATCATTTGAAGGCAATATCTTGTGGATAGGATGGGTGGAGGTGGCGTAGACTGGCAGTTTATAATAAGAAAATATACCAACCATAGTCGTATCGATTTAAGTACTATCAAAAATATTTTTTTTTAATTAACACAACTGTTTATTCATTGCTTAAAATAAATATTCTGAACTTTGAATGGGGAATTGAGAATTGGGAGTGTAATAAAAACCTTTGACTCTGTACATTATTATCTATAGATGAACATATTTGAATGATAAGAAACTAAATAGTAAATCCAAATTCAATGATGGTCTTAAATACAAATCGATATGATAGTGTGAACAATAAAAAAAAGCAAACCAATAGCAAATAGAACAGTTATTTATTAAATGAATTAAATTTATTCGATTCCTGTTTATTTACGGAACTTACTGCTGGTGGTTGTAGTCGAACTGGAAGCGACAGCATGCGAAGAAGAGGTAGGCGTAGCAGCAGAAGGAGAAGCACCAGCAGCAGCTCCACTTTGCTTAAGTAGAGCTGTGAGTGTGGCATGGGAAGTACTAAGAGCAGAGGTGCTGCTTGCCAACTTGGTTTTAAGGGGATGGGTGGTGCTGCTGCCCACGACAGTGCCTTGCAAGCAAGGCGTTGTAGATGCGGCAGGTTGATCCTTTGTTGGTAATTCTTCGACTGTAGACGTCGTCGGTTGCTGGTTGAGTGTCTGTGACTGTGCTTGGGCAGCAGCACCTTGAAGCAAGGCATTACGTAGGTGGCTGTTGTTAGTCCTATTGTTATCCGATTGTGATTGCTGTTGTTGCTGCGATTGTTGTGGTTGCTGCTGTTGTTGGGGTTGTTGTTGTTGCGGTCCACTAGACAATATATAGGAGTTTGTTATTAGTCCGCGACTCTTAATATTTAAATCTACAAAGAACATCTTCATTTTCTGTATCATAGTTTCGGTAACATTAAAAGTTAGCATCATGCTGAGATCAATATTGGTCTTGTGCTTGTAGAGTTCATGGGTTTGCTGCAGCCGGCAAACTTCATCATAAATGAGAAACAAGAAACGTGAATTGCGGTTCTCGGGTGGAATTATGCCACGCAAAGCTAGCCAATCCCTATCTTCAGCATCGGGCAAATAACGTATTATCTCTGGATGTTTGCTAGCCAATCTGGCGCCACCCAACTCTTTGCCATCAATGCTGAAGCCAAATGCAAGATTTGCTTGAACATCCAATACAAATTTTGTACTAGTTGAGATCTGTGCAGTGTTCCAGAAGATCTGTCTCCGCACTGGCGTTGGCAATACGCCAGCTACTATGCCCGAACGTTGCAACTGATATGATTGTTGTTGTTGTTGCTGCAGCTGCAACTGTTGCTGCTGTTGCTGTAACTGCTGCTGATGCTGTGCAGATGTTATTGTTTGCGGTTTAGCAGCAGCAACAGCATATCCCAGATTATTGCTCGCCATTTTTCCAGCATTCGTATTGCTGCTTTCATTTGGCTTCGCAGGACGCTTCAATGCCAATCGCTGTTGTTCGCTTCCCAGTGGTGCTGCTGTTGGCGCAACAGCTGCTGGACGTTGTCTTAATACAAAACTGGTATATTGCCCTTTGGAGTTCTCCAGCAGCGCACAAGATGATATTTTCTGCAATGTTTCCTCATTAACTGCATTTTGGCCCAGATTCTCCTTAATATTAGCAAAAGCAGGTTTAAAGTAATTCTAAAATTAAATCAGGCAAAATTTTAATTAAAATCATTAAGTTTTCTTATAATAATACCTACGGTCATATAGCGTTTAATAATATCATTAATCTCCGCATCAAAAGCTTGCTGTACACTAATCCGTAATAGTTCCAGTGCCCGCATTGCAGATTCAGCAGTGCCACTACTCTCCAAGTTGTGTGCCCCATTGTAGCGTTGTCGGATACGTTGCATCATTGTTTCTGCCATCTCCGTGGTAGTTACATATTTCTGTTAAAGAATTGTTTACCAAAAAACACAACTCTTATAAAATAAAACTACATATGTATCCTTTTTTCAAATCATATTTTAACTAGTTTAAGCCTGTCGACAAGCGGATACCCTGTACTTTAGTATATTTTCCATCCTACTCTATACTATAGAAATGTTGTTTGTTTCTGTGTTCTTTGAAAATGTTTGGGATGTATTATGAGAGTGTTTTATTTAATAATTTGAGTTATTAAGCACTTAAATAAAGGTCCTTTATTTTGCCGTAAATAATATTAGAATGCTATAAATAGTTTATAATAAATTTAAAACTAATCCTTGCCTTTCATTCATATAAAATGTGAGTTGTTTATTTAACTTATAATTACTGATCAACTCCTTGAGCGCAATGGATAAAACCTTTCATAGGAGTAAATCTCTTAAGAACCTTAATACTATATTTATAGCTATAGCTTCAATTGGCTTTAATTATATTAATAAAACTAAGTAACGGGTCAAGAAATTCTTTACAAGAATCTATAATATACACAAATTTATCCAATTTAAATAAAACTTTTCTTACAAAATAAAGGAAAAATTTTAAAAACCAAAAATAAGTTAAATAAATTTTAAAAGGGGTAACATTATTGAATTATTTATATATAATTTGAGTCTTTCGTTTTCAATTTGTTAACTACGCACCACCGTGGGCTCGCTTCCGGTGAATGAAAGGGGTAATGTATCCGTTGTAGAATCTGTGTCCATAAGCCTTACAGGACTAGCAATGCGTGTATCCATAGAATATGTAGTCTCATTTGAAAAGTCCGATTCATCGGATGATGAATTAACAATCATGGCACCTGGTGAACGTGGCTGTCCATCGTTTATTGCGGAGCTGTTTACAGTGCTTACTGCATCGCTTAGAACTTTCCAGCTGCGTTGTATGACCATTTTAATAAATTTACTTTACAATTTTTATCAGTGTTTTTGATTAATTTTCACTGACTTTTGATTGTGTGACTAGGGTTATTCTGGTATGTGTCCTGCCTGGACAGGGTGAGTAGTGTGCAGTGCGCATGCGTTTTCAAGCCACCACCGAAGCTCATACCCCTTTCCAAAAGCAACAGCAGAAACATTTAGCAGCTGTTATCAACAGCTGATATTTCGGGACTGCAATCCATGTCGAATTCACCTAGTTCGAGACGTCTTTGGTGATCCAATAATTTGCGCAGATCCTCAAATTCTTCAAGTTCATCGTACTCTTCATCGTCCATGGCAGCAGCATCAATATTTGTCGCAGCAGCACTGGTACTAGCAGCACTAGTACCAGCAGCAGCTTCTTCCTTAGATGCGACTGTCGACTTGCCGCGTTTTTGTTGAGCCTTCCGGAGTGCTAATAATTTTTTATCAAACTCATCCATATATGCCAATGCTGACCCTGGCTGGTAGTCCTCTGGCGGCGTGTAACCATAATGCACAGGAAGATCAAGCACATCAGGCAACATGTAAGGAAACAACCAGCAAACAAGTGGCGTTGTGCCACAGGTATAGCTCGCCTCTTTGTGATAGAAGAGTAGACCATCTAACATTGGATTATTATCCTCCCACTGCGGATATCGTTGCAATGTTTGTTCCACAACGTGGGCGTCTTCAAAGTCGTAAAATTCGAGCAGTTTAAAAGGTTTCTCATTGCGTTTGTTACGTTGGCTCAGTTCATCCCGCTCATCAAAGCGTGACCGTAGCCAGAAAAAGCGAAAGCTGGCTTCACAATCGAGTAACTGCTGCTGGCCAAACGAGATTGCATCGATCACATAAAAAGTATCCAGCTGCGACACATAAACGCAATCTAGAGCTGTTTTAGATTTCTGCATATACCCATCACCTGGCAAAAGCGTGCGCAACTGCATAGTAATGCGACCAGCCTTATTGTATACTTTTGTGCGTCCATTGCTCGATATAACCAGGCACCGTTTACCTACTGGACATGGTACCAACAACCAATCACATAAGTTGTCTGGACGTTGTCGTAACCACTCCGATTGCTGCACCTTTAAATATTGTCCGTTTTTGCTATAGTTACCATTATTATTTCTATTTTTACGTGTACGCTGTCTGCGTTGTTTTTTATCCATTTGATTTTGATTCCCTACTGCTTCAGGGCGTTCCTCTTTTGTCTCATCATAATCATCATCATCATCATGATCACTATATGGCATTTGGCGATTCTCATCCCGTTGCAACTGTCGACGTTCCCTTTGCTGATGAAGTAAAAAGAGTTGCCGCTGCTTCTGCTGATCACCCAAATTCACGCCCTGTTTGTAAAGCTCCTTAAAACTGCTGCTCATTATTTGAAATTACAAATTTTATACAACAAACAAAGAAACACCGGCTTTGCGATTTCTTCTTGTTCAGGTAATAACAAGAGCTGTCAAAAATTTTTATATATTTAAGTTTTGTTAGATGAACTGTCTAATACTTTTTAAAAATGTATTTCTTATTTAAAATTTGTTGAAGAGTAATTCAAAGGTTTTATAAATTGAAGAGAAAAACATTCCCTTTGATAAATTTCAATATAAATGCACCCATCGATATTTATATAAAGCTAAATAAACGATGTATCGATAGCTTATTTTGATTTCTTTGCTTGTGCCTACAGCTGTTACCCACTCGCATTGTTACTTGCTACATTTTTGCCGGTTTTCTTGTAATTATTTTTAGTTTTTCTTGTATTAAATGGAATAAATAAAATATGAATAAAGCTTCGCGTCTTTTCTGGCCAACATTAGTTACACCAAAAAATGCGTTTGTCAAGCAAACGGAGCAACTGTCACGCAGTCAAAAGGTAAGTGGCCTATTACGAAAGCGGCCAACGAAAGATGTAATTATATTTGTATGTTGTTTGTTGTAGCTTTTAACCGAACTTGGCCTGGTAAAGCTGGGTAGCAGTAATGGAACCTATCAGTTAATGCCTATAGCACAGCGCTCTGTAGACAAATGTATAAGTTTGGTGCAACGTAATATGCAGGATGTGGGAGGGCAGAAGATAAGCTTACCGGTGCTAACTTCAACACAGTTATGGAAGAAAAGTGGACGACTGGGAGGTGATATTTCAGAGTTTTTTATGGTACGCGATCGCAGTGGCAAAGAGTTTCTTATGAGTCCAGTAAGTGAGTATGCCTTGGGCTTAATAACTTACTACTGATTACTTTAAATACTTCAAATTTTTTGTAGACTCATGAAGAGGCTGTTACTGCTATGTTGGCCACCGCAGCACCAATTTCCTACCGTCAGCTACCCTTGAGACTGTTTCAAATTGGGCCCAAATTTCGTGATGAACTTAAATCGAGATTTGGCCTAATGCGTGCGAAAGAATTTCTAATGAAGGACATGTACACATTTGATATGTCAAAGGAGACAGCTCAAGATACTTATGAAACACTGGGTTATGCTTATGATAAATTTTTCAAGCAACTAGAGGTTCCATTTGTAAAAGGTTTGTTAGTAAATTCTAATTTTATCACTTTAATTTACATACTTGAATTTTGTGTGTAGTTGAAGCTGACACGGGCATAATGGGCGGCAGCTTATCCCATGAATACCACTACATTTCACCTGTTGGCGAGGATAGCTTAATTCAGTGTAGTGCTTGTGGGTTTGCTGGAAATATTGAAGTAATTGGTAATGATTCAGTAACAGCCAACAAGTGTCCCAGCTGTCAGGATACGCAGCTAAGTCAGGTACGAGGTGTTGAAGTGGCGCATACCTTTTTGCTGGGTGATAAATACACTAAGCCATTGGGTGCCACATTTTTAAACACCGCGGGAAAGCCAGTGACGCTTGTTATGGGCTGCTATGGCATTGGTATTACTCGCGTAATTGCTGCCGCCCTAGAGGTACTATCGACTGAACAAGAGCTACGTTGGCCCAAGCTGATAGCTCCATATGATTTGTGTCTGATTGGACCTAAGCAAGGTAGCAAGGAGCAGGTATCAGCAGAACGAATAGAAAATGAATTACTACAGCAATTGGAGCAAATATGTGGTTCAGATGAACTGTTGCATGATGATCGTAAGGAGTTGACTATAGGCAAACGTTTGTTGGATGCCAAACGCCTTGGACATCCGTTGATTATTGTGATTGGTGCCAAGGCTGTTCAGCCAGAAGCGCCTACATTGGAACTACATGCAAGTAATGGTACGAAATTGGACTTAGAGCCAAGTGAAGTCTTAAAAGAGGTGGCGAAGTATGTGCAACACAAACAACAGCTGCTGCAAACGACTTGCATAAATAAACAGGATGAAAGAGTAAATCAAACAATTGGCCATATGCATTAGCTTTATATATGTAATAAAGATAACAATAACTCAAATAACGATACATTTTCTTGCAACTAAGCTGATTAACCCGCAATCAGCGCCGTGCTATGGTTGATTCGATCCACTTAGTGTTCCGCATAATCAGGCTCTGGAATCTGTGGATAGATTTGCACTTGCTGCTGTGGTTTACGAGGTGGTGGCGGTGGCTTGGTTATCATGCCGGTATACGACCAAGGCATTTGGTTACGCAGCTCCTCGCTTACACGTGGATTGTTGGGTTGCATTGGATATATCTCCGAATAGCGACTATTTAGCGCTGATCCTGATGAAAGCTGTTGCACAGCTGGAGATGTGGGACGTGTTGACGGTGTTTCATTGAGTGGATAATTAAGCTGATCCGGGTGTGCATCTGTAGTACGATAAGTATTAATATCTGGCTGCGTTTGAATCTGTTCTTGCTGCTGTTGTTGTTGCTGTTGAATGGGTGGCAAAACAAGAACTGGTGACTGAAGCGTAGTACGATCGCTGGGTTGATACCTCGAATCTTGTCGCTGCATCATTTCTGCATTTTGCGCCGGTATTATAATAGGTAAAGGCTTGGGACGAATTTGTTCCGTGTAGTTGGGTTCCAGTTCTATTTGCGGAGTTGTTGCTAAGGGTGCCGTTGGCTGTTGCTTTTCTTCCATAAATATAATTGGCTGGGGCGTCTGTAACACTGCAGATGGCTCATTCTTCACAATGATTGTATCATTTGAAGTTTGTTTCGCCAGCACATGCGAAAGGGACAAGCAAAACATGCCTCCAATCAGATTTAATAGCCATATAATTACCACACGACAACTTAGACAAAGAAGCAGTATAGCAGGAGTAGAGAAATATACACCAAAGCTTTCCAGTAAGGTTACAGCGGACTCAGGCATACCGTCTGGTATTTTTGCGCCCACAAACGCAAACGTATCATTCAAAGACTATAATTATAAGTATAAGTACATAATAGTTAACACATATCGTTTATATATTCATACGGGTATATAACTTACCAATGTTTTGGTTATGTCTAAAGCATGGAACACAGTGGCTGCCACGTCCACAATGCAACCTGCAATTATCGATAGAAACCATGGCCAATAGATGATGCCAGTAATTAGCTTTGTGGTGGTAAAGCACAGAGTAACTGTTAAAAGGTATAAATATACATTATTAAAATAAATAAAAACAAAATTATGTAAAAGTTTTGAACTTACGTATGATAAGCGTGGAGGAAGCAATCCACAAGCCACTGATCACCGCATAGGTAATCATAAAGATGTATTCACGATTCGTTATCGCATACGATTTGTCCCAGTCCATAGTCAGTTGATATTGTTCCGAATTCAACTCAAGTGTCGGGTCACAATCCTTCTCTATCAAGATAATAAATTATTAAAATACTTTATTTTTATCAACAGATAACTTAGCTTATAGCTTACGTATAAAGTAGATCAGATCCATGGCAAACTTGAAAGGATTTTGCGTAATTTTCGTTGTCGTTTGACAATCACGCATTGTAATGCCCCATATCGACAGTCCCAAATAAATAAGTCCTTGCACCTGCGTCAGGATAATTACATGTTTAATCATAATAATTATATTAAATTATATATACATTAAAAAATTCTTATTTTATTCCTTATCCTTATCGATTATCCTTTAGTTTGTAGATTGCTTAGCCTGGCATGTCTCTACGGATCTTAGCAACAACTATTAACTGTTAACATAGGCAAATAAATCGCATGTTGCTTGTCAATAACAGAACTTTATTTTCAACACATTACAATATTAACATTAAACATTAAACTATTTAAATCCTTATACAGAGCGCAGAAATCTACCGCATCAATACTTCGTTAACGCTTTTTTATCTATATTCCGTAGCAATCCTTATTAGCATCATTTTTAAATATAATCTGCATGTGTCTGATTTTGATCTCCAGCTGTTTTGTCCCCTTCCTCCTTAATTATCCTCTTGATTTCTTTAATTTTGATTTCCCCATATTATAATCGAAATTCTTAATATTATCCCCATATCATGAGTCCTCTCCCTTGGTTTACTCTTTGATGTCCATCTAGATTTCTATTTTCTCCATGATATTCTAATCGACGTGAACATCAACATCTTTACTGTCATTGTTTCCTTGGACGTTGATATCCAAATTAATTTTATATGGTATTAAATCGACAAAAAAAATCAACATTTTCGTAATAATTATCCTTATGTGACTGGTTCTCTTCCTCCTTGCCACTATCCTCATTTTTATGCTGTGATACCAGCATGATCCTTAGATCTTTACCCATTTTGTGCAGATCCCTATATTCATTACTATTTATTTAATATTTGACAAAATAAATAATAACCATATAGGATAAAATAAACCACCTTTTTCCCGATTTCTTGTTGTTGATTTATAACGATAATTTATTTATATTAACGTTTGAGATAACTTTTAGATCACCGGCTCCTGTGATTCTTTCTAATGATATGATTGTAATTCATACTTCAGTTAACAATATCTGGAGGGTATCAGCTGGCATTATAAATGATAATGTTAAACCATGCATTGAACAGAATACATATTGATTTTATTCCAAGATATTCCGATTCCTTACTGTAATGGTCGCTTTTCGATTCGACTTTTTCTTGTGAGACTGGCATCCTTATCAATTCTTAAGTAATTACTTAAATAATTATAACATTGCTTATGTTTCAATACATTGTTTCTTCCTATTCTGGAATTTAATAACGGCTTTTGCTATAAGTTTTTCCTATGAATAACAGTGACTTGTAAACATATGGGTCCAACCTATTCTTACTGTTCAGATATATCTTTACTGCGAAGTGGTCCTTTAGCTAAAGAAAATATTTGCGTTTAACATGCGTAATTCTCTTTAAATTATTAATAATCAACAAATATTTTTTGCGATAAGAAATAACTAATTAATCATTATTTCCCGAAAATAATAGAGCTCTATAAATAATACTAAAAGAACAAAAACAAAAATGAAATCAAAGCAAATTATACACATGACACATTTGGCAGAGTATAACCCACGGTGCACATTTCCATTTCCTAATCAAAAAACAACACAAAAGGCTTTAAAATATGTATATCTAATTGAATTTATGATCCACTGGCATTAACTATATATATACCTACATATATACATATTTATTTATTTATTTAAGTTTTATAACAATTCTATGACTAATGGCTAAGCGTTTTCAAATGTACAACTATTATTTCAATTTCTTTATTACGACTATTATCAACGTATATAGAAAACATATGCTGATATAATATAGAAGATTGTCTTTATATGAACTCTTCAATAAAATTTTGAGTTGCTCTGTTTATTTTCTAACCAATTTTAAAGGTTCACTTCCGTTGCCAAAAAGCTATTGCTTGACTTAAAGAGATAATGCGCAATGCGAGTATTTACTATTTTTACTAACTGCACCCTGCAATTATATCAAATTTCTGTAATACTTTTCGCTTACTATAGTATTGACCGGAGACATAGATATCCTATGATTGAAGGCACTGTATTTTTAGGATGCAACTTTCCTTTCATCAACTTTTTTCAACCATTGCTTAAATATAATTTGCATCAAATAACTTGATATAGATTGATTTAATATATACCTCCTCAATAGTTCAACTGAACCAATTATACTTTTTTTTCGTTTTTTTATTAAGCGTAAGATTGACATTAGATACACTTCCGCCTTGAACTACAACCAATAAATTGTTAAGTTTGTTGTACTGATGCCTCTACTTTCTCCCTATTTTAAATGTATTTTTGTTTTAAGTGGAATAGAACTAAGAGTTTTTTTTTACTGTTTACGATTACTTTATAAATCTTAGGTTTTAGCATTTAGTTGTAAACACAGAGAAACATTCACGAACAAGGTTATTGTAAAGGTAGCAAGTGTTTGGACATGTAATAGTAATAGGAGTAAGTGCTAGATTATTACAAACTACCGCGTACTACTTATTTCGGGATTATTATTACAGTGAAAATGTAGAATAAACTTACCAATATAACTATTGCCATAAAAAGCATAAAGCATTTGGCGAATCCCACGCTGACACCAGCCATGTTGTTGCTTAGCTAAGGATGACCCGTTGGATATATTCTTTTTATATATATATTTTTTATATATAATGGGGATCTATAGTGTGCTTATCTGTGACAATAGACCACTCGATAAGACCGCATACGCAATACCTTTTATAGGTTTAAGACAACAAAAATACAAGAAAAAACCCAATTAAAAATTACAACAAAATTCAAAAAAAATTCTTTGCTAATTTATATAGAATCTTATCAGTGTAATTAGTTTGCGTAACTTTTGCATATATACATATATATATATATATATATGTAAAGTATATGTAGAATAAAGAAAATATATCTCAATAATAGTCACAAACACAATTCATATGAGTCAGCAATTAGCGATACACTTGAAAAAATAACTAAAACTTCTTATAATATTATTTAGATATTTATTAAAACGCGGCCAATAAAAACATTTAAAACAACGAGCAACATTTAATAATTGTTGTACACATATTTTTTATGTTATTGTTATATTTATCACGCTCACCGTTACTATATATGTATATACATATATATATATTTGAAGTGCACTAAACCGTTTATCAAATTTTGTAACTTGGCCAAATGATAGAGAGCACGAAGCGCGTATGCTGGCTGCTTCCTTGGGACTGAGAGAGCTTTGGCTAGAGTTCTATAGGTAGCCGGTAAAACTCATCCGGCGTTCAATGGCCATCGGCAATTGACTCTGCTCTTGGCTCTAGGTACATGGAACTGTTTTCTGCATTGTATTTGTTTTATTGTACTTTTTTTTTGGCGTCACGATAAGATAAACCTAACAGTATTTTAAGGGTAACCACTTGCTATCAGAATTTATATATATATAATAGAACTGAGCGCAGACAAAGACTAGGCCAGGGGCAATCAAAACTCAGTCAGCAGGCAACAATTTCAAAAAGTATTTTTTTTTTATTTTTTAGTGTTCTTTTTTTTACATGTTTTGCTTTACCATTTTACTCACAATTTCAAATAGGCAGTCGTAGTTACGGGTTTAGCACATGCAGCTTATCAATTAGCCAAACAAATGTCTTTATCTATCATGTATGTACTTGTATGTATATAAATACATATAATATTATAATAATGTGTTATTCGAATTATACTGATAGAAATACTAAAATAGGTTTGTTGGCGTACGCCAAAATAGATTTTTTTTTAATTTTATTATTATTATTATTATTATTATTTATTGTTTGAATGAAGTTAAGTAAATATTTAACTTAACATTTTGCTTAATTTATACGAAATTTGCAACATATTGCGTATACTTAATGGCTCGTCTTGAGTCATGTGAGCAATATGTACTTATTACCATTACCCTCTTCTGTTAATTACTTCCTCTATTTACCCTCGTGTCATTATCAGTTTATAAATTATACTCTGATTGATATAAATGACGAACTGTACACAGGTTGCAATGTATTTGGGCATTTTCAAACGATGGTAGTACTCATTGGTGTGTGTGTGTGTGTGCGGGTGTTGGTAGGGGGTGAGAGAGAGAGAGAGTATTTAGATAGATGAACATTCATCAAGATGACTCAGTGTACACAATTTTCACAAGAATATATAAGAATATATATACTAGATATTTGTTGATACAACATTTATTTCCCATTGGGGGAACGAGAATGGAGCTGCAAAATGTACCGTGAATTGCAGTTGGAAAGAATTATTTCAATACTCTGCAAGATGATGCAGCATTTTGATTGATACTTGTGCAGTAACTCTATATAGTATATAATGTACCCTGATTTATACATAATATGAAAACTTTACATGGCATCTTTAAACATATTTTTTTTTAACTTAGTAGCCTGATTGGTTTTGTATGCTTGGTGATATTTTAACAAAGTTTGTATAGTCATTCATATCCGAAAACTTGTGTAGCTTAGGCCAAACACACAAAGTACAGAAAACTAAAATTTTTTAAAATTTTTAATATTTTTTTTTATATTTTAATTTTTTTCCATCGATTATCCGGTTCGTTCAAAATAATACAAAATGAGTTTTAATAATGGACCTCGTGCTCAACGTCGACGTCGCGGCGATCCGCAGGCAGTGGCTTTCTTTCGTTGGCTATTTGATACAGTCGCAATTCGTGCCCAACGGCGAAATCAAGATGACATAATAAATAATAACAGCATTTTCAATAACCAGAATGATGTGAGACAGCAGTTATTTGAGCATCCAGATCATACACCGGATCCATTAATGGTAAATAATGTTGGAAACCGTGCTAATCCTGGGAATTCAAATGCTGGGAATTCAAATGCTGGGAATCCAAATGCTGGAAATTCAAATCCTGGGAGTTCAAATGCTGGGAATTTAAATGCTGGGAATCCAAATCGTGGGAATCCAAATCATGGGGTCAGAGGACGCAACGGAGCAGTAAACGAGAATTTAAATATACGTCACAATGATGGACGAATAGGAGAACGTCGTTATAGTATCGATTTTTTACTGCAAACCATTATGCAGGATATAATCGATGGTTATGAAGACGAAGATGAGGATGATGATGAATTCGATTATGATGATTATGCCATGGATGATCATGATGATTTCGATGATGATGATCATAATATGGGCGCTGCTAATCCTGTATAGGGAAACTTTTTAAAATTTTTTTTTCTTATTTGGTTATTGTATGAATTGTAGACTAGGTACACACGGGGGGACATCATGGGGGTATTTTTATTTTTTTTGTGAAGCTAGGTTGTAATACGTATTAATATAATACACTGCACTTATACTAAAAAAAAGACGTTTCACTCTTTCTCTCTCTCTCTCTCTCTCTCTCTCTCTCTGTCTCGTTCTTTTCTAGTCTAAATTTAAGCCATATAGAAAACAGTTAAAACAATTGGTCAATATTACCTAATTATAATTGGCTTTTATCGATGCCGGTTAATTCAATTGTGGCTGGAAAGCTTTCTTCAGTAGCTTTTCCTTAGAAATTTATAGTAATTATCACAATGCTTGATAATATTTTAAATCTGATTAGCACTTGCTTAAAGCGGATTCGCGATAACTTTACACACACCTACATGATTAAGTAATATTTGCGTAACCCAAATTGAATTTGATTTCAATATTTATACAATATAAGTACACAGTGTATATATATATATTTATATATATTTATCTAGTGAGAGAGCGTTCCCCACATTTTCCTTCTTTTGTTTTTTTTTGTTACTCTGAGAAAATTATATTTCATGCTTGAGCGAATCGAACTTCTAGCGAAAGACCTAATAGTTGTTTGTCTCAATAATTAGAGTCTGAAATTTGGTTGACTCGTTTAACTTCAGCATACCTATAAAATGCCCCACCCTTCTGCTGACCCTGCTCCAACAGAAGATTCAAGACGCAGCTCGTCCGTCTATTGAGCGTGCGATTTTTTTGTGTGAATTTTTAATTTAAATAAAGAGGCGTCATTTTCTGGGTTTCAGATTAAATCACATGACTTTAATTGAACTTGTCGTGACATAAATATATGTATTATATATATAGAAGTGTGTGTGTGTGTGTGTGTATGTGTGTGTGTGTGTGTGTTTTTGTGTGTGTGTGTTAGTGTTAGACGAGCAGCTGTCTAGACCCGAGCGGTAAGAATAACAGGCTCTGCCTCCACTTCAGCTACCTTTGCTTTAAGCTTTTCTTCCACCTGCTTCAGCTTAACAATTGGCTGTTCCGTCGTGCTGCTGCTGCTGCTGCTGATTTCCCCACTGCTTCTGATGCTACTGCTGCTTGTTGCATGCTCTGTTGTACTGGAGCTTAATATCTCTGGCTTTGTGCTGGTGTTTGTGTTCTCAACATTTTCGACCGGCGAGGTTGAGGTTATGGATGTTTTGGTAATGCTAATTTTGGTCTGTTTACCATCAGCGCTGTCATTGTTGACATCCTCCTTAATGGTAGCGGACGTAATTTTAGTATGATGCACCTGGAATGTTGGTATCAATGGTACGGAACCACTAACATGTGGCTGCACAGAGACACGATCAATAATCAAATGTGCAGGACCCTCTTCTGTTACTGGCACTTTCTTTGTGGTCTGCACTAAGATTTTACGCTCATGTGCATCCTCTGGCAGAGTTGACAAAGCCGCTACAGTGGTTGCGGCAGTTTCTGTGGACCGCTTGGCAATACTATGCACTTTATTTGAATCTGATTCCGGTTCGGGTTCAGGCTTAACTTCAGCCACATGACTGCCCGGTGCACTAGCGCCATGTAAGCTAAGAGCTGATTCAAATAAACTGTTTTCTAGATCACCAATCAAGCCTTGAAATGAGATTTGTTTTAAACTACTATCGGGATTAGCTAAAACCTGACGTTTAACCACATCCTGTTGCTTCTCCTGCTGCACATCAATTGGAGTATTTCTCAAGCTTGGAAACAGTTCACCCAAATCAAAGGGTGCCGCAATGCTAGTGGAGACCACAGCTGCCAGTAGCTATAAATGATGACAGACATTAAAAAAAAAAAAAATAATAATTCATTATATATCTGGCCAGAACAATAAGATGTCTCTAACTGCCAACACTCACAGTGAATACCAAAGCGCACTTCATGCTTAAATATTGTTATTTTTCGCTTTTAAATTTTGGTTAAATTTTATTTATATTTTTTATTAGATGTTTTCACCACGAAGTTCAGATTGATAATAAGTTCGCTGATGAGATGTGTGCGAGTTTTTAAAGCCTCAAAGTTTTGAGCTAAGCTTTTCAGTTAGCACTCTCTAAAACGTGGCCCAAACCGTTTGATGTTTATTATTATTAACTGGTTTTATTTTTGTATGCGATTCTGTTTCCAAGACCTGCAAGTTCTCCTTTAATTTAATTTTCATTATTTTATTTTATTTTTTATTTTTTTTTTTTCTACTCTTTAAATTCTTTTTTATATTTATCGACATCTTCTATATATTTCAAGGGGCTTACCAAATTAATGGTAATAGATATAACCTTCAGAACTTAAAATTTTAACGAATCTTTGTTTGGATCGGAAGCTAGGATATATATATATATAAAAGATATTGGAGGAATCAATAAGAATATTTATAATCAAGTGGTCTTAAAAAAATAATTATCAATAGATTGTTACACTTATACATTAACATATATATTGTTTTATTTGCTTTTATTAATATAAATAATTGATTCCAAGAAATCTGTTTAAATTTTGGATTCTTTACCAAATATATATATATATATTTGTATATATTATGGTAAAGCTTCAAAGACTCTGACTAATTTTTTTTGGCATTCCGGAAAAAGATTAATTTTGATCTGAGATACGTCTTAAAAAGCCTCTAATATAATGGTCACAGTTATTTGTTTAGCATCAGACCAAAAAACTTGATATGAATTTCTCTCTTTGGTGTATATCTCATGGATACATGATTCGCATTTGTCCCCCATCTGATTGACTGTTAAACTCTTTCAAGAGCAATCAAATTTGAGTTCTTAATTTAATCACATTTTCGTATATTGAACGCAACTTCCCTTTGACTCTCCAGTGATTCATTAAATTAACAGTTTTTTGAAAAGATCTTTGTAAGATTTAAGTTTTATTTCTACGTACACAAGCAACGCTGGTAAGCTGTAAGCTCAATATTGATGAAATTGTGTTCATGAATGAAATGTCAGGATAAGTCTGGTTCTGTGTTGCCACAAAGCAGCTTCAAGCGGTTGTTTCTTGCCATTTCTTTTTTTTCCTGTTTGTTTTGTGGTGGGTTGCACGAACAGCTCTATTAATAATATTATATTGTATATCTTATATCTATTAATATTAACTTAAATTATCATAATAAAATAAAGTTTTTTTTTTGTTTCGATGGTGGCTTGAAATTTTGTAGAAGTAAATGAATCTTTTCGCTATGATACACGCTTCGTATGAGTGTTATTAATTTAAAAAAGTTATAAAAGTAATTTAATTATAATTTGCAGCATATTTCTATAGTATTTATTAGTTTTTTACACTAAGAGTACGTCATACGTTGCGTATGCGTAATACGTGAAGTTGACGGACGTCGGACGTCAGGGCGCGTGTCCAGGCCACATGCAAGCAAATGCGTCAGTTTTAGCGCAATATTTATAAACCTATTTTTGGGGTCTGGTAAACAACAATAATGATAATGATAATAATAATATTAACAATAACAGTTTAGGAAACATTTAACATTTACAAACGAGCCAATTCTCAGATCAATTTACTGCCACTGCAGGCAAAGTGGATAAAGTGTATTGAGCCGCTACGGGGCAGAATTTTACACCAAGCTGAGATTTGCGTAGACGACCTCTATATCTATATACAAAACGGGCACAATTAATTAGAGCCTGCAGTAACAGTGATAAAAAATAAAATAAAATAACAAAAACAAAACAATGATGGATAGCCCCGTGCCCTGAAGTCCAGCATATTGGCGCATGTCTAGGAGCAGTATTAGTGCTGACAGAGGTAAACACAAGAGCAACAGCAGAAACAGCAGCAGCGACAGTAGCATCAAGCTGAACAGGCAACAATGAAACCTGTCAGTCAATTAACAACTGGCAATAATTACGCGGAATCGCGCCTCGCACTTGCCAGAAGCTGGCAATATTTTCGACGGCTATAAAAGCCGATGATCTGCACTAATTAGGCTCAAACACGCAAACATCAGGCAAGGAATCAGACAGATAACTGAGACAACTGAGAGAAGGCAAAAACAGGCAATAACTTAAAAAGTTGCTGTCGTCAATTTTTGAGGATTGTGTTTAGCCTTTTTTTCGATTGTTTTTAGTTTTTTTTTTTTATTGAATTATATAAGAGAGATGCCAGAGACACATCATGCCATACTTGGAGCAGCCGTGCTTGGCATGCTAATGGCCTTTGCATGCTCATTGCCTGTGCTGGATGTTAGTTCCGGCATTGATAATGCAACCATTGAACAGTTGCAAGCCAGTGTCAATGATACGCCAAAGAATCTGTAAGTTTGCAACGATTTAAGTCTATTTGAAGCCATATATAATTATACCATATAATTTAATCCTTTAGCTATGTGGTCAAGGCAGTAGTCTATGAGATTGGTATACTTACGGAAGTGGGTGACAACGAAACGGATTTCGAGAGTCAGGAGCGTGTTGATTTGACATTCTATGATGCACACACCAATAAGAGTCATATCGATCTGGGTAACATACCGTTGCCCATACAGACAAACGTTTCGGGTCAAGTTCTAACTGGCATTGCACCAGTTAATATTGGTGCCTTTAGCAGTCCTCAGGAGCTCCTACAGACCTTGCCACTAACTGGCAGCATTGTAAACATAACACATAGTGACACAGCCTTCTATCGGTTAACCACAACTAATACAAGTGCAGAGGAGAAGCCACAGCTATTAAGTGAGGATGCATTGGCCAAGTTAACACATGCTGCTCAACTCTTTCCACCTACCAATTCTATGAATGCATTTGGTTTGGCTGCAGCTTCCTCAAATGAACTTGATTCCAGTTCCAAATCTGTTGAAAACTAAATGCCACACCCACGCCTACGCCCATGTCCATCAACAATAAAAATTGTAAACGTATTGCAGTGCGTTGTGCTTCATATTATAAACTAAGTATAGCTAATCATATATATATATATATATATATATATATATATGATATAATAGTCGATATAAGTCTCTAAGTAGCTACAGTGTTAGAAAAGACTGGATGAGGATGAAGATGAGATCAACTGGCCCATACAACAATGTGATGATACATTGGAACTTCGCTTAAAATTTATTATTATAATTATAACTACTATTATTTTCTTTTGTTTTTGTATTATAAACGAAAATAAAAAGAAAAAAGAAAACAAAAATCGCACAATTTCTAGTTAAATGATGTTACTTTGCTGCAAGTTTGTGATTCGCAGCAAACTTCTCGAGCTCTCATGTGACTCTAAATGCTTTCCATTTGGTGCTCAACTGCGAAATAAACAAATGATTCAGCAGATTTTGATCATAATATATATTACATATATATATATATATATATATATATATATATCAATTAGCTTTACTTTCAACATTCAGTTTAGTTTATTTTTTTATAGAAGTTGGGGCCTAAGCACAAGTCTAGACCAGATGTGATGGATAAACCTATAAAAAAAATCTCAGATATTTTCTTTCTTTTTCTTTCTTTTTTACACAATTTTGTGGAATGAAAAAAATTTTGTTGTAACTTGAAGCGAACGTGCGATTTAACAAATTTACGAAAACCAAAAATAATATATATATATATATTTATATATATGTATAATAGCCAGATATATGTGATTGTGAGTTTTATAGAAACAAAATATTTGTTTTATATATTAACTAGTTTTTAATTTTTCTCATTTTTCATTTGTTGTTGTTGTTGTGTTCTTGTTTTAGCTTTTTAACTGTAGTACATGTGGTCACTTAAGCGCTATAAGATGATATATTTTATAAAGATATATGTTATATATATATATATATATATATATATATATATATATATATATATATATATATATATATATATATATATATACATATATATATACATATATATGGATATATATATACATATATATATATATATATATATATAAATATTAGTTTAAAGTTGTAAACAAAAAATAAAAATTTTTTTTAAACGTTTTAGATTAAGCTTCAATTAAAAGAAATAAATCTAGAAACACGCCTAAAATCCCGCCCCGAAAAAAACCTTAAAAACGTTATAAGTCCCCCTGCCCTGATCTATCCCCTTCTCAACACAGCTTGTCATTCTGCTGGCCATAAACTAACTGCGTTTATTTTGTTGTTTTTTTTTTTTTTTTTTTATTAATTTTTCTTGTTTTTTTTTTTTAAATATTTACGTAAAGTTGTTGACAGCGCACGATCTGCTGTCACAACGATATTTATGCCAATGGTACGTTATCGATCTTGAACTTAATATCTGTTATCGATTAACGACCAAATATACCATCTAGTGTGTATGTATATGTGTTTGTGTATATATTGGTGTATATATGTGTGTGTGTGTGTGTGTGTGTGTTTATAAATATGTACATACTGCAACGCACATTTAGATAAATCGTATTCGTATATAATATAAATAATATTTAGTTTTTAACTAATTTACATAGTCAATATAGACGATGCGCTCTAGCGGCTTTTACATTTAATATATATATATATATGCATTTATATATATATGTATATATATATATATATATATTGTATATATAGTTGTTTATGTGTGTATGTGTAAGTATGTGTTAGTCTCTGCTTTTATACATATATATATATATATATATATAAGTATATATATGTATGTAAGTTATGCATGGTATTTATTTATTATTTATTATTATTTATTTATTATTTATTAGTAGTCGCTACAATTTCAAATTATGTGCACACTCCAACGTATATTAACTAAACCGTAACTAAAATATTTTAATTATTTTTCTTTTTATCTGTATCTCTGTATATGTATCTGTATCTCTGTATCTGTGTATCTCTGTATCTGTGTATCTCTGTATCTGTGTATCTGTGTATCTTTATATATGTATCTGTAGCTTTTAAATGTATCTGTTGCACGGTTGTTTTATATATACTCTGTTTACGTTGCCTTTTCTCTTTGTTTTAGGTTTTTTTTTTTTGTAGAATCAATCGTTATAATTTTTTATATGTTAATCGGTAAATTTCATTCTTATTGTTCTACGATTTCTTTTTATTAATATTATTATTTTAGGTTTTTTGTTTTTTTTTTTTGTTGGTTTTTTTGTTTGTTTTTTTTTGTGTGTTTCTCTTACTAATCGTTTTTTTTTTTGTTTTTTTTTTTTTTTTTACAATTTTGGATTAAGTATAGAGAAATTAATTATGGTTGCATCGGGGGCAGCCTAAAAATTATAGAAACTAATCTTAACGCGCCGCCAGCCGATTGCTGCAGCAAAACTATGCGAGATTAGGGTTTTTTGGTTGATCCAATTCGCCGTTTAATCTATGTTAATTGAGATCATAGAGTGAGAGAGAGAGAGAGGGAGATAGAAAAAGAGAGAGAGAGTTTGACATCCTTTGTTAAATAGATAATATATATATTTATATATTGACGACTTACCTATAACATGACTTTCCATATTTGTGATGCGTGGCTTTGATGCAGGCTGTGGTATGATGGTGATTTCATCATTGATCTTAAGCGGTTTCAATAGTGAATCATTTGCGGCACCCAATGAATTGCGCGTCATCCCAGAACCGCCGCTACTACTGCTGCTAGACTGTGCGCTATTCTTCTTACTATCCATTGCCTTTCTGGCCACAGTGCTATGTGCAGTATACACATGCGTCTCAAATTGTTTGTACATGCCAAATGTAGCTGTACAGACGGTGCACTTGTACGATAAATGTGCAGGCTTCAGGGTCATGTGATGATCGCGCGATACGTGATTTAATAGCTTCCATTGGTACATCTATAAGTGATCGAAGAAGCACAACAGTTAGATATAAGAAAAGGAATTGTATACTGTGTGTGTACTTACCCTTCCACAGACAGGACAACGACCAGCATCCTTGCCTTTATTTGCGGCTTCTTGCATGGAGCTTGTTACCAAACCATGTGAACCCAACAAATGCCTTTCAAGACCCTGATCCGTAAAGAATCTGAATTGGCATTTTTGACAATTCAATGGTGGACGATTGTAGATCATCTTGGGATGTATCTAAAATGTATTACATACCCGCAGCAGATTTTAATAAAATTTAGAATTTCAAAGGAATTTTAAAAATATATACCTTCACTTTATGCATCCATTGCATATGATTGCGCAGCTGTTCCAGATCCTTAATATAACCATCGCATATCTCACAGATCACAAACTGCGCCTTATTATTGCCGCCGCTGGGACTTTGGCCAGGTTTCATGCCTGCCGTGGCACCCGTTGGTACTTTGCTGGACGATGCGGCAGCCGCACCGCTGCCAGTCGCATTCTGGCGAGGTAGTGGCGTTATTGAGATGCTCGGCTGACCGGCTACAGGTTTCTTCGATGCTTGCTATAAATAATTATATTATATATTCAATAAATTAATATTTGTTAACACTCAAAATTTAAAGTCCAACGACTCACCTGTACAAGCTGTCCGGCAGCTAATTGATAGCTGTTTGGCAGCGACATAACCGTATTGGCTCCTCCAATAGCACCACGTACAGGTGTTGGAGTTCTCACTATATTTGTATTGGGAATTGCCTTTGGCAACTGAGGTGCACGTTGTCGCATCTTTGCTGCATTCTGTGCCGCAAGTGCAGCTGCCTGCATATTGCGTACCTGGGCTGCTGCCTGTTGCTGTTGGATTGTCGCCAATGCAGCCTTTTGTGCTGCCGCTTGCGCTGCCATTGCCTTTACATGAAAGAAAAAAGATAAAAAATATGTTATAAAACCATTAAAAATGAGAAGAGAAAAAAAATAACCTAAGAAATCTGATAGAAGATTCATTTATATTTCGTGGATTACAATTTGATAAACAAAATGTATGGCATGTTGTTTTGAGTTGCTTGGAAAGGTTAAACAAATCAGTTTCAGGTGAAATGGAAATATTAATATTCCCTTCTCTTTCATACACACAATACACTATATACTTTATGCATTTATAAACATAAATATATATTCATGTATATTTACCTGATATGCAGTGGCGGTGCCTACAAGTCCATGACGTGGCTTGATACGCGGTATTTTGGCGGGTGCTTCCCAATCATTGGGTGGCGCCAGATTAAGCTCTGGTCGGAACTTCTTGGCGCAGACAGGCTGATGGCGTGCCAATTTTGCTTTACCATTATCCTCGAAACCACAATTGGGACATTGATGATAGGGCAGAGGTTTTATTAGGCGGGCCTTAATATTATGCACCGCCTCCATATGGTAAACAATTTCGGTGGCGTTGCGTATCTCAAATGTGCAAAAATTGCACTTATATAGGACTCCATTCATATGTGGCGTCTCATAATGATTGGCCATGGATAATGCGGATTCAGATTTGAAGTTGCAGAATTCGCAACGTTTCATGGTAAATTTGAATGGTGCGTTTTTCGTTTTAGATGCCTGCAGGTTGCCACTGAGCGCATTGATTGCCATTTCAAAGTCCTTGGGATCGCGTGAGAGGGATTTACGCATTTTACGTTTTTGTAAACGCAAGAGATCGGCCTGTACATACTCCTGGACGAGTCCAACACCAATATCCATAAAGAATTTACCCAATGGACTCTCAAAGTAATTCTCTTGTCCTGGTTTTGATGCGGTTGTTGAGGTGACACCTCCAGATGCAGCCAAAGCAGCTGCTGGTTTAATAGCACCCTTAAGTGCGGTAAGATCATCGTTTGCCTCTTTAATAAGCACCTTAGTGCGTACACCCGTTTCAGAGTCATCATCATCCTCATCATCATCATCCTCATCGGATTGTTCTGACCAGGATTCGTCATCTCCACGTTTTTTCTTCTTTTTACCCTGTGTATTACCCGGTTCATCGGCATTAGGCTTATCCTCTTTATTCTGCTCTGTCATCATATCAAATTCATCAACTTTATCCGCCACCGCCAAATCTTCGGGTGAAAGCGCATATTTTGTTTCAATGGCTTTGATGACCTCACGGATATTGTCATTGGGCGGCTTCTCATAGATATATGGTACTATAAATGATGGTGCTTCCAGTACAAACATATCGTCCGTAAGACCTGGCAAAAGATTTGCATTATTCGTCATACTTGGCAGTCCAGCGGCAGTCAAGGATAGCGAAAATGTATTCAATTGCGCTGTAGCTCCTGTTGTTGTACCTGTAACACCGGACATGGGTACAAGTTTTGGTGGTGCACTACCCAGATTAGTTGCAACGCCTGTCACAGCATTGGTTATGGTTACCGGATATACAGAAGCACCGGTACCTGTTGGTCCCGTCTCATGAGGCATTAATGAGCGTGCATCCTTTATGGTTAATTGACCAAGGCCAATGCTTGCACCGCCAGTTGCGCCTGTATTAACGGTAACTGATGGTGTCGAGCTGCGTTGTCGTTTATTACTTGGTTGCATATCGTCAAGATCCAATTTACGCTTATTTAATGCCTGCTCGCTGGGCGAAATACTTGCTGGCGTATCATCCTCAATGACCACACAATCATCATCATCATCATCGTCTTCTGGCTCTGGTGCTACAGGTAGTGGTGCTGGCGGTGGTGTTGCCTTTGCAACTGGTGATGGCTTTTTTGTAGATAAAGCTATTGGTTGTTGTCCTGTTTCTGAATCAGAGTCAGAAGCGATTAGCACAGCATCATCTGAAGATTCAGCGCCACTTGAAGCACCTGGTGGTGATTGATTTGCTTTACTAGGAGATTGTGATTGGGATTGAGAGTTAGCAACTGGCGGTATTTTTTGCTCAGTCACATCTGCCATATCGTCGTCACTATCATCATCATCCAAATTAACTACACCTCCTGCATCATCGTTGTGGTTTTCATTTCTTGAAGATTCAGTTGTGTTGGCTTGTCCATTGGATTTGCCTTCATCTGAAGTAGCTTCTTCTGGGCTTTGAACAAAGCCATTAACTGTCTCTTTCTTTACCGCAATTTCGTCTTTCTCTGTGTCCATTGCTTCTGTTTCTGCTTCCGCCTCTGCATCGGCATCCGCATCGGCTTCTGAATCTGTTACAGTTTTGGCTGTGCCACTTTGCTGGCTTCCCTCTTCTACTTCATCCAAGTCATCAACACTTTTCTTTTCATCAAGCATGAGCTCATCATCTGGTTCTCGTTCTGGTTGAGTGACAGCTCCTAGTGGATCTTCGGCATCACAACTATTTTCAGTTGTGCTGCCAATTTTTTCATTATCCTCATCAATATCTTCATGGTCACCATTAGTGGTTACTTCCTCCAGTTCATCACCCTCACCATCTAATTTTGCCTCTTTGCTGTTGCCATTCTCTGTAGAACTGGAGCTTGTTATTTGTGAGTCACCTTCCTCGGTGCCATCCACATCCATGGGCTCCACTTCTGAAGGTTTTTTTTTATTATCATCGATCTTGCAATCGTCATTACTATTACTGTTACTATTACTATTGCTATCCAGTGGAAGCTTTGCAGGTATCACTTCATCCACTTCTTTTATTTTTTTGCTTGGCTTTGTTGCCTGTTTTTGTTCCTCAACCTCTTCTTCCTCTGCCTCTTCCTCCTCCTCGACGTCTGATTTTAAATTAGACTTTAGGTCACTCTCCTGCTCTGTGCCGCTATTATTGTCACCGTCGTCTTTGTTCGCTGCCGTTGGTTCTGTTGCTCCTTTGGCAAGTATTTTGGTTGTGGGCTCGGCAACGCCCTCCGGCAAGACGACGTCGACTTCAGTCATTTGTTGTTGTTTTATTCTGATAATTTTGGAATGTGGCTCTTAGTAAATAAATGTCGATGCTGCAGCAACTATTTCCTTATGAAGGATTATCTGTCAAAAGAAAAAAAAAGTGATCGATTAATATCGTTTTATTATACTTCTAGGCAACTGCAAATCGATAAACTACAAATCTTGAAAGTTATGCATAAAACTAACCGGAAAATATTTGACACATAGAAAAGAAAAGCCAAAGCATAAATACCAAGGAAAGAGAAGACTAAAGAAGAATTCAAAATAAAAAGCGCAAAATCAAACAATGTCAATACAATTTAACAATTGCCAAAAAAATAAATGAAAATAAACAAAATGCCAAAAAGGACAACTAATGCAAACAAAATTCAAATCTAGCTAAGGTAAACTAAGCCTTATTTCTCAATCCACTTCGCACCCCAACGCCTCCCCCAAATTACACTAACAAGAGGGCCGCAATATACCAACAAAAAAAAAAGAGTTAATTGAGACAAAAATGGCTGCCATATTGGATTATAGCTAAAATATAATTTAATATGTATGTAAGTACATACTTTAATATATATATATATATATATGTATGTATTTATGTTGCACAGTTATGTATACCAATTTAGATACATATATAAGTATATATATAATATATATATATAAGTATATATATAATATATATATATATATATATATATATATATATATATATTTCTGCGCGGCATGTTAGCTATGTATATATATATATGAAATATATTTTTATTAAATATTTACGGATATATATATATATATATATATAACTTATATATGTATATAAATTGTTCTGCATAAACAAACGTACATTGTAACATATAATATATAAATATGTATATAAATAAATAAATATATATATATGTATATATATATATACTTACAAATATATATACATATACATACATATATATATATATATATATATATGTATATATATATAAATATATAGACGAGCAGTTACCGAGTGTAAAGCAACGATTGACATACATATAAGCACACACACCAATATATATATAAATATATATATATATATATACATACATATATTTATATATATACATACATATATTTATATATATACATACAAACATATCTATCTATATATATACATATTTATATATATATATGTTAGCATTTCATAGATACAAACGGACACGCAGACGATGGTCGGACTAACAGACAGACGGCCGGTGAGACGACAACGACGATGACGACGACGTCGTTGGCTTTGGCTCTGCTGTGTTGGTTGTTGGTTGGCTGTGGCTCGTTGCTGCTAGCTGCTGTTGTTGTAGCTTGCGGCGGCGTGAAGTGGAGTACGGGTGGGTACAGGAGCGTGTTTGCGCTTGTGTCTGTATGTGTTCGTATTTGTATATTTGTGTGTGTGAGTGTGTATTTGTAATGCGTGTGTGTGTGTGTGTGTGTGTGTGTGTGTTAGTTTGTATTAGTGTATGTCTTTATGGCTGTGTGTGAACAATGTGATATTTTTTAGGCAACTTGAAAACAAGAAAATAAAAATTCTTTTTTTTTTTTTTTTTTAATATTTTTTTGCACAAGAGCCGCATAGTAATCACAATAATAGTTATCCAATTCAAATCCCAAACACAAACAAAAACTAAAAAAACAAAACATTAACTTACAATTTACATTTTACGTCACACTTCGATGGCAGTGGCAGGTTGTTATTCCTTTTAATTAAAAATGACAACACCAATGTTTATAAACAAAAATACAAAGGATATTCGTTAAACGCACAATGTTTTTTTTTTCTTGTTTTCTTGATTTGGAGCACACACGAAAAGAGCGAAAAAAAAGAATGCCGAGCCAAAGCAACATAAAACGGACGACAGACGGGGGCAACAAAAAGGCAAACTGGAAATGGAAGCGGAAAAAAGCAAAAACGTCTCTACAAACACAGAGTTGCATAGTCGGCAGCCGGGCGCGCAGGGTTGCATGTCAGACTTAAAAGAAGCGCGCGCTGTAGTTATCGAACAATCGATAAAATTGCAATATATAGTTAATGCAATTTGCAACTTGTACAGGTGCAATTTCGAAGTATTTAAGTTCGGTTTAAAGTGTGCGCTTTTATTAAAATTTTTGTGGACAAGGCGATCAACAATGAATAATTAAATTAAAATCAAGAACTATTAACGACATAGCGCCAAATTTGTCAACGTGCATGTTGCGCGCTAAGAGAGCGAAAAGCTGAGAGAAGGCAATTGGTCGAAGTTGTTACGCTCAAAAATAGCGAATGGCAATGTGAAGCGCAGGCGAACCATTGTCATTGTACTTGTGTGTGTGCTTCTGGTAATGTGTTTGTGTTGTTGGTGGGTCGGTTGTTGTTATAGTATTGGAGAGCACCCATGTGAATGGATGGATGGGAGGGAAAAACAAATTTGACAATTGTACGCGCGCCACGAACGAAATGAACAAAACAAAACTGAAACGGCATTGCTGCTACTGCCTGTGTGTCGTACGAATATGTTGTCGCTGTTGCCGGCGTATTTGATGGATTTTTTTATGATATTCGGCATCTTGTATCTGCGCCGCGCAAATTTTGAAATAGCGCGCGCAAATAAATGATGACAAGAGCACGCATTGATATTATTACAACTCAAAATCAGGCCAATATGAAATGGTCCCCCATACTGACACACTCACACACATATAATTATATACAAATTTATATATATATATACATTTATATGTATATAGATGCCTAGAAAGCATAGGCAAAGCGGCGATTGCCCCGTCTGTAAGTTTTAAAACTGTATACTCATCACGATACTTCTGCTGGCGTTGCTGATGCTTCTTCTTACCCAACTTATTTCAGATTACGTTGCTTCTTTCTCTTTCACTCTTATATGCTATGAGCCAATATAATACATTTATACATACATACGTATATATATATATATATATATATATATATATATATATCTATCTATATGTATACATGCAAAGGTATATGTATATATGTGATGTTTGCTTGCAATGTATGTGTATAATACTTTTCTGTGTGTGAGTGTATGTTAGTATATATTTAAATAAATATATACATATATAAATATATATATATATATATATATATATATATATATAGAGATGTATATATATTTATATATATGTATCTGTGTGTGATTTGGTCTATATGCAAGTACAAATTTGAAAGTAACCCGCTTCTCACCCTCGTTGATCAGCAACTGGCAACTGGTAGAAGTTGGAATTCGCCTACCTCTGCTACTGCCGTTTCTGCTACGGGATTCATTAAAACCCACCAACTATCGGTATAATATTAATATTGTAGAACGATAACAAGACTTATGTTATACATACACGTGACCTTTTTTGTTGTGTCATCGTCCGTCGGTTGTCAAGTGAATTTGGATACAATTTAAATAGCTATTTAGATAGATATATATTAGTTTTATTTAAACTCGCCTGGTAACTAATAAAGAAAAGGACATTTTAGGAAATGCTAACAACAAGTGGAAACTAACGATTTTAGTTTAAACGTAAACAACTATGAACTTGGCCATAAGATAAAGCTTGATTTAAGATACATAAAGTAAAACTTTTATGTATAATCATATATATATATATATATATATATATATATATATATATATTTATATAAATATGCTCAAGAATGTAAAGATTGAAAATTTTTACAATTTAAAATTTAAATGAAACCATCATATATGCAGTTTTTTATTATGATTGCCAATATATTTGTACAGTATATGCAAATCATCCAGAATTTCTAGGGATATATGATTTTTATATACTATACATACAAGACGTGTAGTAGATGCAACGCAATAAGAAGGTTAAGCACATTTCAAGCAGTACAATTATCTTAGATATTGAATTTGTCGATTAGTGTTAATAGGATAAAAGTAAGTGGTAAAGAAAAATTGGAAACTATAAACCACAAAGTAAAAAAAAACTTTTCGTGTGAAACAAATATTTATCAATTAATGATAAATATTACAAAATATATATACATATAAATATAAATAATAATGGCATAAATAAGTTAATTACAAAAAATGAAAGAGATATGCGAAATTGAAGCAGTGTTCATTTCTCGGGATAATCAATATATTGCATGTATATATATATATACATATATATATTTATATATATATATATATTTGTACGAATGAATGTATGTATGTTTACATATATAAGGCTTGAACATACATACAAATGTTTATTCTACAGAAATTCTAATTGCGCAGTTTAGACCCATATATATATATATATATATATATATATATATAAATCAAATGTATGTATATATAAAAAAGAAATATATATATATATATATGTGTTTGTAAAAAGTTTTAGTGCTCACCTAACCATTCACTGCGGGTAACCATACAAAGTGACTTTTTAATTTGAATGCTTCAAGCTCGAATATATAGGAAGCTTTGATATATAGTATTTAATCCTAAACACCTTCGTCGTCCTCCTCGTCCGCGTTGAATGACAATTTACTTTTAATTCTGGTGGCCTTGGTGGATTTCTTCCGTTTATCAGTAGTATTTGATTTCAATTTATCCTCCGAATCAACTTTTGGCTGCTTAACGCGCTGCTTAAATACAATTCGTTGGCTTAAATCAGCAGGTCTTTCAGCTTGCTCTATAAAAATGACAGTTGGCCATTAGTAATATATTAAATAAATATATGTAATATTATATATGGATGTATGTTTGATTGATAATGTATAGAATATATTAAAAAGTCTGTTTTACAACTTAAAAAGAATAACTGTGCCACACGAACAATTTTAACAGAAAATGCTGTTTTCTTGTAGTAGCCGCCCCCACAAGTAGCAACAGCACCATTACCAACAACAATAACAAAAAGCACGCCTCATTCCGTATCCATATCCACCTCCCCCAAATGAGATAGAAAAGATATTTTACTTATATTGCCAGTGCAAGCGTTTTCTCGGTTTGCAACGCAGCGTCCCAACCCATAGCATCCGTTACCGTTCCCCGAGCTAGTCCCTTCCACCTAAACAACATTGAGCGTTAGCGAGTTGCAGTGCTCCACCTTCGAATTCGCAACCCAACGGACACGAAAACCATCTGACGGACAAGACAGTGGCTACCGTCACCACTCTCCGCTCTCCCCCTTTAGACAATACGTATGAATATATATATATATATACATATATATATATATATATATATATATAATATATATATATACATATATACTATATATATACATATATATCGTCGTCAAGCCACTTGCCGTGCTCTCTTTGTTTGCCTGTTTCGTTCATCATTGTCTCTCCCGTTTTGCTGCTTCGTTCATTCTTTCACACGTTTTCACCCGATTTTCTGCGCGGGCCTTCTGACAACAGCAGCAACAGAAGCGGTGGCGTACCAGAGGCGGTGGCGGGGTGATGACGACGGCAGCAGCAACAACAGCAGAAACAACAACAACAACGGCAGAAACAACAACAAAGCGGCAGCTGTTGTTGGCTTGCGACGGCAGAGACGGCGGCTGTGGGTCGCCGTTATTTGTTAACTTCTCTTGCCGGCTGCTTTATCGTGCGCTACGCTTTGCCTATGATTTTCATCACATGCTCCGTTTTAGCGGAGCCCCAATGAAAATGTCAGTGTGTATGCTTTGCGCCAGCTGTATATATATATATATATATATATGTGTGTGTGTGTGTGAATGAGGGTGCTCCGCTGGCATTGCCACACTAATTGCAATAATCGAAGCCAAAGGAAAGGGCATTTGGAACGGGGCACCTCAATCTGCTACCATAGATACACCAGTGGGCGATGCGTTGCGGGCGTGGCATATATATTAAACGATTTAAAACTTTAAACTTTCAAAACAAAAAAAAATTAACACAAATTTTATAAAAATAAAAACATTACACACTTTCGAGGTTAGAATTGAAGTTATCATGAAAATGACTTTTCATTAAAAATATCAAAGCCTACTTAGAAAATGCAACATATTTGATTTATTTTTTTTTTTGTTTTTAGCACACAACGCGATGTCCAAATATGTAAAAAGAAAAAAAAAACAAAAAAAAATAAAATCGAAAATCGAGCTACAGAAAAAAAAAACGTTCAAATTGCCCGCAAAGATTTAAAATGTGGAACGCGGCACTTTTGTTTTTTTCTTTAAATGTTCGGATTAGTGCACTTTTGCGTATTTGATTTGTGTTTTGTTTATGTTTCATTTAAATTTCAAATTTCAATTGCAAAATCACACACATGAACACTCACACAGACGCGTATGTACATATATTTATATATATGTATATACAGTGTAGTATAGGGCAGAAAGCAGCAGCGTTAAAGAAGCGTGGAAGCGACCGAGCGACCGACGCTCGATTCTGACTCAACTGAACTGAAAGCCAAACTGCCACAGACGATAACTACATCCTACCTACGCACACACCGACACGCATACACATATACAAATGTACACATTTAAGCATACATATATATAAAAAAAATACATATATACAAACATACACACAGATACGTACTGAGTGTGCATGTATGTATGTGTGTGTGTGTGTGTTTTCATACCTTTCGCTATGCGCTGCTGCTCGAGGGCCACCTCGTCAGCCGTAAGATCCCCACGAGCTAGGACAACAATAAGTGGTTTTTCGTCCTCACGTTCAGGACGCTCCTCACTAGAATCGTAGTCTTCCTGGTCCTGGTCACGTTCCTCTAGTTTCTTGCGCTGTTTTTAATTTGCAACAAAGCTGAGCATGAGCGGGGCACTTTGTTTTGACTCAGAATTTATGGCAGCGGCAACAACTTACCTTTGTTTCAACGGTAGGCCCTTCTTTGTAGCCGACTTCTGCTTTAAGTTTGGCTAAAAAGCTGGGTTCCTGTGGCTTTACGTAGGTTATATTATTACGCTTGGACATAGCAATGTAAACATAGGTATATTATTTCCCCTTTTCACTTGCCTACCAGTTGGTTTTTCTTTCTATTCTGGTTGCTGTCCGGTTCGTTTGCCAGTGCTGGTAATACTATATAAAGTGCTGCAAAATATACGCAGTGATTGGTTGTCTTTAATTAAAAGCAATAATTTGATTAAAATTAAAAAAATAAATTATTAATAAAACTAAAAACAATTTCTTGCAGTAAAGTTAAATACTTTAAGAATTACTTATGATTTCAATAATTTATTTTTGACTTGTCAATTATATGTATCGTATATATATCGATAGCAATTCTATAAGTCAGCTGTTAGAAACGTCTCTCAACAGCGCGCATGTCCGCCATCTTTCATATAGCGCTACTTAACAAATTTAAAATTATTCAAATTGTAAATGCTAACAATATTTTAACCTCTTTGCTATAACTATTTTTTTTTTTACATTAACATCACATAAGTTTAAATATTTGAATTATTAAAATTCATCAAACTTTTTTTCCCTTTGCTTTAACAGTATTTTAGAATATTTCTCATTTATTTTATTAAAAATGAACAGCATGTTGTCCTGTGTTTTATATCAAAAAATTATAGTGCAAAGCATTCAATTATTTAAATTTAGGTTTTTTCAATATATAGAATTATAGATCCTGATCGATTTGGTTTGATTTGAAGATGATCAAGAATAAGTTGTTGGAGTTTTGTCCAATTAGGCTATTTTTTTTTTTAACTCTGAGAGAAGAAGATTACAGACTTGTCACATTCTTCAAACGTGAAATATTTTCTTTAAATAGCTTCTAGCTTCTACTTAACGTAAAAATTTTTTGTTATTACTCGGTGAAACGACAAGTTGGACAAACTCAAAGTGAGTGAGACTACCCTCCCTTTGTCACCCTCTACAATAAACTCACTCTCTTTCTAATTATATCTCCCACTCTCTCTGTTCCTTCTTTATCTTTTCCTCTCTTTCTCTCTCTTTTCCGTGTTGCATTAAAAAGAGTAGTGTAAAATATTTGTTTATTGACCAATAAAACGGTTTGAAAGTGCCTCTATGTAAGACGCAACAAAATATCCCATTAGATTTATATACTACATTCATTATCAATTCCAATTCTTGCGTTACTAAACTATAAGATATAAATTGAATATTCTCATTGGCCTCTCATCCCTAGTTAATATAAAATACACGCAAATAAATTGTAAAAAATCATTAAAAAATTATTTGAGCTTTTGAACTTCGTTTAGGAATCAGATTTGATGAACATGCAAAAATCATATTAAGTTTATGATTAACTACTTTTTAGTGGTATAGCTAATTATTTTCTATATCTACTTTGCTCTGTGTTTTAACTGAATAGCTGTTCATTAGCAAGTTTCCTTTAAATTGTCATCTATTGAAAAAGCTATTATCAGCTTTAAAAACGTTTCATTCACAGCAATTACAATTGGTGTATGGGAATGTACAACACGTCGAATGATGAATGTTTATGAAAATTACTTTGTTTCTTTATTTGTCGGTTCGAATTTAAATAGTAAGGATTAGTTTATAATAAATAGAATCAACTGAAAATAGGTAACAAAAACACTCTGATTGTTGATAAAGAAGAATATAATGAATTTCTCTTTAATTTGTTGGAAAATGCTGTAATTCAAAATATTTTGTCGGATGATGCCTGACGATAGCCTGATGATGCTTGTTGGTCTTAGGACCTCGGCTTCCTTAATAAAAATGCTTATTGATGACATATATTGTTTTTTGATGCCTAATTCTGATGATCATTTGATAATAGCCTAATTATCGGCTGATGATCACCTGATGATCGCCTAATGATAGCCTGAAGATGGCTTGATGATCGCCTGATGATCGCCTAATGATTGCAAAATGGTCGCCTAAAAATCAACAGATGATTATCAACGATTGCTTGATGTCATGAAAACTACGTTGAAAAATCTTTTTGTGGGGACCCCATTCTTGTCTAATCATTTATTATAAAATCTTCAAAATCAAATAGATTAGATTATCAAACACGGGTTAATATTTATTCCCACTAAATCCGCCCCAAATCCAATGCTATAATCGTCCTATAAGATTAAACTCTTCAGAAAAGCTGTTCCATAACATACATTGACATTTAAGCGAGAATCTCTAGAGCATTCAGTTGGTATTCTGTTCAGTGCTAAAATGTTTTAGATGTCCTTGCTGAAGGACTTTTAGTAAAGAAAAAGAAAGCACTGAATAATAAAAAAGTTAATGATATAAAATGAAAAATAGTTATTATATATAATTGGAGCCACATAACAGAAGTGGAGTGGTTGATAGATTTGATATCAATATAGTTTAGCCGTAATTATTTACACAGGGTTTAATGGATTATTAAGAGGCCCTTCACGGACTGACAGCTTGTCAGGTTGTCCGGGTTGTCAAATGGCAATTGTTGCTGTCAATTCTCATGCACACAATGGCAACAATCCTTTGCGTCGATTGGGTTCGTCGAATTGCAGCAACACCAGCTCGTACGTGACTATAGTGCCAGCCATCTGAATATAGGATTAGCTTGGTAAGGACATGAATAAAAGGTATATATGCTTATAAATATAATACATACGCCAAATAGTAGCCTGCGTGTTAAAAAATAAAATTTTTTACCAGACAAAGCCACTGTTTGTGTGGACATTTGGAATATAAGACGCTCCACCTCAATGCACCAATTGCGACTGGACACGCGACGCAGTACACCCAATGCGCTTTTCGACTGATCATTTATAGTTGCTGCCGTAAGGAATACACAGGCTGTGCGACCCACCAGGTATAACATGGAATACCAAAAGTATATATAATTGATGGGCCAACGTAGTTTGCTATAGTTATAGAAAGGTTAATACGTATTAGATTGAAAGATTATAAATTACTTACTTGAATATATTAAGCAGTTGACAGCAAACAAAGTACAAATTATTCACACAAGATAATAGGATTATACTGGATAAAACATTATCCACACGTTCCAACAGCTCACACATACGCACAAAATGTTCACGGATCTCAATGAAAGTTGATTCTGGCACCCGATCCTCATGCTCCAATTTACGTATACGTGTTGAGATCTGCTCAAAACGATAGGCCAAGCCCTTGCTAATCATCATGATAAAAAGATCCATGTAGTTCCATATAAATGTGCAAGTGCCATTTACAACCTTTATAAGAAATAAAGTTTCTATCTATTACTTCTATTAATTCCAATTCCATTAATTCTGTTGTTACCAATATATAGACAGCAATAAAACGGCTATAGGGCAATACTTGGAATACATAATCATATGTAGTTTGTATATAACTATCAAAGGATATGGACAATGTCAAATTACCAGTTGCGCTGCAGATTTCTGCGCGTCTATGAAATGAAACAATGGCGGAGCTGAGGAACATGCCATGTTCAACTGCATAAAAACAAAATGGTGTGTTATGCTTTTGGTTTAAGCTAAGATTGAATTCTTACCCATAGACATGGCTATAATTATGTAAGCTGGTAAGCGTACACGTTGTGATAGATTACGACGAAGAACCTGATAAGGTGACCTCGTAAAAACCAGCTCCAAACGCGTCCAATAGCTAATAAGAGTTGGCCAATGGCGTGCCAAATCTATGAACAAAATGCAGGCGCAGAGGACACAAGTAAAAAACACTTGACCCACTGTTAGAACACTATATTAGTATTTGTATTATGTATAAAAATATGTACAGTGAAAACTCTTCTTATAAACACTTTTTTAGGCATCTTTCCCAACAACTTAGCCTTCCTTAAACGTAAAATTCTTTTGATCAGATGAGGAAAATTAAAAGAAAATCTACTTCACCTTTTCTGTGCAAATAAAAAGCACTGTGATCGGTGTCCGTTCAAAAGAGTTATCACTGTAATTGTACAAGTACAGTTTATGAATTACAAACCAAAGTTTTTTGCTGTTACACCAATCTTTAGCAGATGCTTCAGCATGCCGAGCGTCAGCACCGAACTGGCAGCCAGAAAGACCAGTGTAAAGATCATTTGAAAGGACTTAAAGCGAAAGCGTATGTGACTAGGATTTCTTTGCCACATGCCAGTCAGTGGCATTATGGCAAAACATTGACCCAATATCATAACTAAAAAGAAATTCTATTATCTCTAGATATAAAAGAATCCTTTGAGACTTACTAGGATATACGGCACGATGAAATATCTCCAACTGTTCAAAATCCGTGGGGCTTATACTACTTTGAGCTTGCATATCGTATACTTTGCTTTGCTTTAGTTCCATGTTATTAGTGTCCTGTTGAATTTTCTTCTTCTTGAATATGTGCCGCAACTTCCAGCCTGCATGTCCTTCCATGTCGCTGGACATTTTTGCACTAAAGCTGACAACGCCGCAACTGAATGTAAATAACTTTAAAAATTGCGTTTGTTTGGGAGTAAACCTTAAGTGTGGGTGTGCCTAACTGTATGCGTATATGTATGTGTGTGTGTGTGTCTATATGTCAGCTATTTCATTGAAGTAAACAATAATTATGAATTAGCGAAAAAAACAGAATAGTTAAACAAGTTTCACACGCTTTAACTAGAAATCAGTCAAAATGCGTCAAGCTGTGGTAAAACGTTGCTTGCAACGGGATACAAACACTTTGTGGCACACTAAAGTAACGCGGTACTTCCAAGATTTTAATTTATTACGAAAAAATATAAATCCAAAGGATATGCAGGAATTGGATACATTTCATCGAGCCATACGTCCATGTATACTATTAACAATTTTTTTTATCAATTTATAAAAAAATTTAAAACGTAATTTGTGCAGATCTTTGCTTCGCGCAAATATTTGGCATGTTACCGTTGGCAAATGTCCTTAGCAAGGATCCTAAGGATGTTAAATTTAAATTACGCTCCTCTGGCATGTGTTTTACAATATTATTTTTACTCATGGGTGGACTAAAAACCTTGGCTAAGGCTGAAAAACTGTTATATGGCGAAATCAATGCCAAAAATATGCGTAAGTTAGACACAAGAATTATCCATTAGATATAAATTTCTAATAAGAAAATACAAATATGAATTTATATATAGAAAGTTTAGTTTTCTTTAGCAGTGGAATGATAATTTGCATTAATTTTATATGCTTTGCACGATCCTGGCCACGTTTGATTGTACCCTGGCATGACATCGATATCATCATGTTACTGCCACCTTACGCCACAAGGAAGCTTAGTTTAAGCCGTAAACTGCTGCTAATAGGCTGTACATTGGGATGTTTGGCCTTAAGTGAGTAAGCGCGTATATATTTAAAATTTGTTATAAACTGTTAATTGACAGCGGAGCATATACTATATTATGCATCGGGCTATCAAAACTATCGTATGAATCTGGCGCAATGTGATAAGAATCTGACGAATATTCATTTTGGGGACTATATGAAAAAAGAATTTATGGATATCTTTGAGGTTCTACCTTATAATCCCATTGCTATATGCTTTGCATTTGTATGAGTTACCATAATACGCATTAGTTGAGTTTACTTAAGGATTTTCTTGCAGTTTTTGAATGGTACCTTCACATTTATATGGAATTTTATGGATACATTTATTATACTGATTAGTATTGGTTTATCCCAATGTTTCCGACAATTCGCCAGACGTATTGCGGCACTGAAACATCAGGTAAGTAAATTAGATAATAGTTAAACAAATTATAATATAATTTTAAACTGTTTGTTTGTTATATGATTGCAGAGTGTAAAGGATATTTTATGGCATGAATTGCGTATGCATCATATCCTTTTATGTGATCTAATGGAATTGGTTGAGTGTCATATGTCGTTTATTGTTCTGCTCTCCTGTCTGAATAACATTTACTTTATATGCAATGGTTTATTGGCTATATTCACGTCAGTTTCTATATATAGCTATATATACATATATGCTTTTGATTCATATATTTTACTTTGTTTAGCAAACTAAGACATCCCATCAACTATGCATATTTCTGGTTTAGTTTATGGTTTCTATTGTCACGCACATGTGCTGTCTTTATGTGTGCCTCGAGTATCCATGAGGCATCACTACTACCACTCCAAGTGCTCTATATGGTACCCAGTGATTCATGGAGCGAGGAGGTGCAACGTTTCACCCAACAATTGACTAGTCAATTCATAGGACTCTCCGGTTGTGGTCTCTTCTATTTAACGCGACAGAGTTTTTTTGGGGTAAAGTTTTTGCTTTAAATTTGAAGGACAATTTCAAGTTTTCTTTCTTTAGATGATGTCCACTTTGGTATACTATGAATTGATGCTGCTACAATTGGATGCCAAGGACAAAAAGGATGACATATCTCAATTTTGTGGCTAAGAGTTATAGCCAACTTTACAACTATCATAATCAAAAGTTCCCAATAATATAATAAACATATTATTAATAAAAATATATAATATATTAAATTTAATTGAATTATATTCAAAAAGATATAACAATATTATATTAAATTGAACTTTATTTTTGGTGGCTATAATAAAGGCCTAAGCTGCAATACTAATTGGCCGAGTGAAATATTATTTCAATTTTTGGGCTTTTGTGGACACAAATTGGGGGGTAACCAAAGTCGTTTGCCATTAGTTTCAATTATTTGGACATAGGTAAAGCTGACAGGAGTACAACGATTGTTACGCCAACTCAACGAGCTGTCAGTTTATATCGAATGTTGGAGTTGGAGCTATGGCAGCAGAGCATACCGTTTATATCCTTAGGACCTTCCCTTTAAATGGATAACAAAAATTTTGAATGGTTTTTCAATTCACGATTTACTTTGACATTGACACTTTACCAATTAACACTTTCCTGGTTACCTGACATTGTTTATAGCCACGCCAACTTTTACCCGCTCCAATATAAGCTCCAAAGCAAAGGACATTGCCTTTGCACAGTGACACTAGCATACAAACAAACAAAAAGTGATATCTAATAGACAAACAATAGATATTAAAGTCATGTACGGATTTTTTTCATAAGTCTTGGAAGATCTATAGCTGATTCACAATTCAAGTTTGTTTCTAGTTATTATTTGTAAGACGCATAAATTCCAACAGTTTGTTATGGTTTCGTAACACTGTGCATTTACAGGCAATTATCCTGTCAAAAAACTTTCCACATATATATATATATATATATACATACATACATAGCGAGAGAAGTATTGGATAATGCAACCGAAGCTAAAAGCAAAACAAAATGCCAACAAAAACAAAGGCAGGTCATTACCGGGCGGGTCGCACCACTGACACTTCTGCCACTACTGGCACCACTGGCACCCCCGTTTCCGTTTCAGCACGTGAGTCAATCGTAGTACGTAGTGTCGATGCCACCCCCGGAGACTAGTGTTAGCCAGATCAGAAAAATGCTATTTCTTATGCCATAGAGAGTTGAGAGCGGGTTTGTTTTGACCCAACTGTCATGGCAACAGCTGAGGCCCAAGCAAATTAAAACGAAAAAAAAAAAACGAAAAAAGGAAAAAAATTATAGAAAAAGCATTGAAACAATAATATGAAATGCGAGCGATTTGAGCAGCTTGTGAGTTTGTGGCAGAGCACTAAATTTTCATTCGCTCAGAACGCAACGAACCGCCAGAAGGGAAATAGGCTGCAGAATTTAACGTTTTTAAAATATCGCTATCGATATCCAGGCATGAGCCACCATGGAGATACCGGAGACTGTATCAGTGCGAAAGTTTCGCGAGTTCAATGCACGCCAGAAGCACGAACTATACGAGACGCTGCTCGAACTGGCGGATGCATTGGAGGAGCTGCCAAAGAAATCTTTACGAAAAACATTAGAGTTAACATTAGCCGTGCTGGAGTACAAGGGTCAACTGGCACAGAAATTGGAACAGAACGGTGATCGTCGTTTACAGGATGAGAATGATAAATTGAAGCGCATGGTACAAAAGTTGGAGAATGAAAGAGATGGTCATAAGCAGAAAGTAAAGGAGGTGAATCATTAGCCCAAAAATAATTAAATAAATAATATCTATATAATAACATCTTTTGAATATAGTTGAGTGAGGAGATCAAATTGCAGCAACAGCAGCTACAGGAAGCAGCACAACAGGCAGAGGCCAGTGACAAGGATTCTTCGGATCCACTCTCTGAACTGGATACACAGGAGCAGTTGCTGCATAATATCGATACCAAAAATAAACATATCAAGCGACTCCTGCGCGAAATTGAGGTAAGTATATCCTGAGTTACAACATTAAGGATATCAATACCTAAGGGTTTCTTGAATCGTATGCAGACATTACAAAATCAAAATATAGTTCAGTCAAAGACTATAGTGCTGCATGAGCAGGAACTGCAACAGATCAAGGCTAATCTGTTGCAGATTACGCAGGATATAACGCAGGTGGAGCAGGAGCGTAAGTCGCTTAAACAAGTTGAGCAGCAGCAAAGTGTGGAAATAACACGTCTAGAGGGCAACATTACGTTCCTGGAGGATGAACGGGAGAAACAAGAAATGGAAATGCGTAAATTTCTGGATAAGTACGAAACACAGGCACTAAGTTGGAAGAAGCTACTGGAACAGCAGGATCAGGAGTTGATACAGTTGCGAAAGCAATTGGAACAGCAAGCAGTAGGTCATATACCAGTGTTATCCTCCTCCAGCAATAATCTTCCACAGCGCAACACAAAGGAGCAGACGGAACTGCGACACGTAAGCATACATATATTTATTATTTAAGCTGGATTTAACCCCGTTATCTTTCCAGCTGCTGGAACTGCGAGATAAACACATAGAAACCCTTGAGGCAAAGCTAAAATCTATGGCAACTGAAATAGTTAGCTCCACAAAGGTAATGAATCAATTGTGTGTGCAACGTGAGGAAACACAGAATCCGCAGAAGCCAAGTGCCTGTTGCCAGCTAATCGAGGAGCGACTGCGTGTGGCCAATGCACGTAACCAGCAGCTGGCTGAGCTGCTGGACTCTGCTGAGCAGGACAACGTGGTAAAAGCCAAGCAGGCGTTGCATGCGCTGAACGCCTTAGAATCGTATAAACGTGGCGAAGATGGACTTGTCCAGGCGTTGCGGCGCTGTTCTGGCCTGGAGCAGAAACTTTCCGATCGGGATAAGCAATTGCGTTCCTATACGCAGGAACTTAATGCCATGCATGAGTTGGGCCAGGAAAATTCTGTGCTGCGCCGCCGGCTCAATATACCCGACGATGCAGTGGTGCTCTCCAAACAGGTGCGTGCCAAAGAACGCAATAAGGACAAACAGATCGAGAGGCTAACGCTTAAGCTACGTACTTCCGAGGAGTTGCGTCTTCAGTTAAAGTTAGACAAGAGTGAACTCCGGTATGCCCATTATGTTTATACATATCCAATTCCAATAAATACAAGTGTTTAATCCTACAGACGTAAGCTGCTGGAGCATAGAAATGACCGGCACCCACAACCACTAGATGAGTCCCGGCATCAGCCTAGCGAAATGGGTGAGGTGCCATCTAGTGCACCATTGGAGAACTCCCCGCGGCGCGGGCAAGGCGATGGCGCTGCTAGTTCTGAACTCCAAACTAAATACGAGGATGTTCTTGCCGAAAATGAAACCCTGCGAATGGGCATGTATGAGATACTGGAGAAGCTTCGCGAATATGATGGTAAGTCATATTAGATAGTTATCTATAGCTTAAGACCTTAAGTTGTCCTCCCACATAGCTACTTCGGAGCATATAACCATTGATTCGGAGCTGTTACACCGTCTTATAGATGCACTGCCAAGTGGCAAATTGGCGCCGCAACGTCTTAATGGAAAACTGCTCGAGTTAAAGGCACGGGAGGAGGCGTTGTGTCAGCTGTTGCAGCAGACTGTAAGCGATGCCGAGACTGGCGAGTTGTCCTCAGTGCATAGCATGCGGGATGTTTCGGAAATGCCGGATGAGCGTAGCGATATTATCCCAATTGACTCAGCGACGCGACCCACTACGCCAAATGAGGTATCTGATAGATTGGATTTGCCTATCATAACCGAAATGGAGCTTGAGCTTGCCGCTGGTCTAGAGCAGCCTCGACCAGGATCAGCTGAGTTGGCTGAGTTGAACATACTACGTAAACACTATGAGGAAATGCGTTTACATATGTCCGCTGATGGCAATGAGCTAATACGTTATAATCAGGAGCTGCATGAGCAGTCCATCAGTTTGGAACGGCAGCTACAAGAGCAGAACAGTTCGTACAAGTATATGAGGGAGGATTATGATCAACTGCTAACACAGTTAAAGAAGCAGGAAGTGCGCTACATAGCGGACATAGCTGCACTGCATGGTCAGTTAGAACAGCAAAAATCCGAGCTGGTCGCAAAGTGTGAGCAATTAGACATGCTGCAAGTCAGCCAGTGCTGTACGGCTGAGGAGCGACAGCAGTTGGAGCAGCGAAATGTTAGGTTAAGCATACAGCTGGCTCAAGCCATGGATCAGGTGCTAGGTGACCTGAAACTGTCTGATATATGTGCCGATTATGGCATCATTGATGACAACTATCAGCTGGACTATATTACTGCCGCTGAGTTTGACAAACAGCGCCAGGAGCTGACCAATTGGCGTAGTAAACAGCAGGAGCTGCAACGGGAAAATAAACAACTTGAGGGCTTGCTACAAGTTGCTAATGGACAGGTACAGTCACAGCAGAAGTTGCTCAATGAGATCACTGATAATCACATTAACTTGCGTCATCTGGTTGCGGATCTACAGAGTAGCTCCAACGATAAGTTACTGCTAGCCAAAATGCAGCGAGACTTGGACACTGGTGAGTAATGTTAATTGTTTAACTTAGGGATAGCCATTTAGCCCTTATTTATATGTAATATTAGCTAAAGCAGAGACCGTTCGTTTGGAGCAGGAGCACAAGCATTTGCAGCAACATGTGAACAACCTGGAAACGCAGCTCCAGGCAGCGGAGCGTTTGGCAACACAGACACAACAGGACTTCCAATTAGAGCGTAATAACAACACAATAAAACAAAAGTAAGATTTACTGTACAAAATTTAACACACGATAAATATATCAGTTCATCCATTACAGATTCCTACAGCGTTCGCTTTTTATACTGAAGGAAAAGTATGCCAAATTTACACCCCTAATCTTCCTAACAAACTTTGTGCTCGCTTACCAAAAACTTAGTCAAAACGAGGAGCAACAACAGCAGCTGCAGCCATTGACGTCGAGTGATAGCTTAAGAATTTTGGATGAAGTAACTGCGGCTGTGCAGGCAAAACTAACACCCAATGAGGAGAACTCACAGCAGATGATGAAGCTCATTAAATCAGAAACACAATCTAAACTTTTGGAGCATCGGTGCGAAAATCTTCAAGCAAAGCAGGCGGAGCTACAGCAGCAGCTACACGAGCTACAACTGCAACATGCCACAGAATCAGAGCATTGGCAGATGATTGAAGCATTGTTTGCCCAATCCGATAGAGAACGTAAGGCTGCTATACTCGTGGATGCGGCTACCAATACACTAGGTACAGCTCCAGTACCTGCAATACGTCGCACAGCGCAACTCATTGATAGGCAATCGTCGCCCATTGGTTCGCCTAGTAGGCGTCTATCAGGTCAGGATATAACCACACAGACTGAGAATATAGCTGTGCAGTTACTGGAAATAGCAGTGCAAACAAATGTTATTGGGAACCATTTGGAACAGCAACAGCAGCAGAAAAAACAGGAGCAACAGCATCAAGCAGTACAAACAACTGAGGAAACGAGTAAGAAGGATGAGGAGATAAAACGTCTGCAAGCAGAGTAAGTAGAGAATTAATGAATGTTAAGTTTAATCCTCAATCCTTTTGTATTCTTGTGTGCAGACTGCAAACAGCAAACAAACGCATTGAGGAACTAAATAAGCAACTGGAAACAGTCAATGTCAACCATAGCAATGATTCGGATACACAGCATAGCGGCGTTGTAGAGAAGACAATATTATCCTTCCATACACTATTACTAGAGAAGGATCAATCCATACAAAAGTATCAGGATCTATTGCAAACGGAACGCGAACAAAATCAGCAGCTGATAACAAAACAATCCGCAGAAAATGAAACCCTTCGAGCAACTGTTAATAATCTGAACTTTAATATCAAGACCAAGGATCTAGAAATTCTAGATTTAAAAGCTAAACTGGAGCAACAGAAGGCAATTATGCCTGTTACAATGCCATCGACTGATCATGAGCTGACCGATGAAAGGATTGAGGAATTGTTTGAGCATACTTCACCGGATCGAACATCGTCTTCACATCGCCCGCATGAGTTAGAGCAAAATGTTGGCTCAACTGCGACTGCTGCTACTGTTTATACTGATGAAACTGCAGATGAACAGGAGAAACAAGATACTGAAGAGCTAAAAGAGCTTCCTACTTTACACAAACAAATCAAAGAGCTCAAGGATAAACTAAGCTACTGTGAACAAAATCTCATTACGCGCGAGGAGGAGGTGGATATATTGAGGGAAAAGTGAGTAATAAAAAGCTTTAAAGTTTCTTCAAAGCTTTCATTATATGTGCTAAAGCTAAAAAGCTTTTTTTACGATTTTTATTCATTGTAAAACTTTCTTAATAGGTTAAAATTGTGCCAAGACCGCGAGAGATGCGTAGAGAGCACTAACAATCCTGAATTGGAGCAATTAAGAGTCTTCCTAGAGGAAAAAGATAAGCACATACGTGACTTAATGGATACGCTAAAGAACTTCCATGTAAGAAATGCTGTTTCAGTTCTTTTGAAATTTCTAGAGCTCATTGTTCGATTTGTAACAACTTCTAGGATGACCAGCAAAGATATATCAATGATACTTCCAATTATTCAGCGGATCAGATTGCCAAGCTCGCAGCTGATCTGAATCGCACTGAAGCTACAAATAAGATTTATCATACACAAATGGAGGCACTGCGTCGCCAGGTGACTACTGTTACACAACGCGAAAAACAAGCTCGAGAGTTGAGTCAATCGCTAAGACAGCAACTACTTAAACGTCCGGTGGTATCCATTAAAACGGAGCTTAATGCACGGGTGAAGAATGAAAATCTACAGAAACGCATACAGCAGCTTGAATTGGATTTGGACGAGTCGAGAGCTCAGCTGCAGCGCCAACAAACGTTACTGGAAGCTAAACGGACACGCAGTGCCAATGAGGTTGGTCTCTGGGAAAAGCAGAAGCGCTGGCAGCAGCAGGCTGACAAATTTAAATCCAAGTTGGATGATACGGAATTGGCGCTGGATAAGACGCGCACATTATTACAGGCGGCACGAACAACCATTGCACGCTTGGAGAAAGATAAACATTTGCTGGAGTCCAAATTGGGAAGAGGAGGTACTGGTGGTGCAGGAACAACGACAACAACAGCGAGTGTCAATCATCAGGGTACACTTAAATGCTGTCGTGCGCCATCCTGCCCCAATTTGCAGCATGTTGGGGCAGCCAAATTTACGCCGACTCCTTCGGAAAGTCCTGAAACATATACGGGTCCAAGCAGTGAGTGCAGCTCACCGGCTCACAATCAATCGCAGCCAAATGGTGGACACCATAATTTCTATGATCAGGGACAAACAGAGTTGATAGATGCGCTTAAATCGCGTATTGAGATGCAACAGCGAAAGATTATTGCAATGGAACTTGAGGGACGTGGTAGTAATGCATTAACCACGGAACTAGAAAAACTTCAGGAACGTTGTCAGGCAATAGATGCGCAAAATATACGCTTGGAAGCACGCAATTTACAGTTACAGTTGGATAGTGATCTTCTGCGCCAGGGTGATAACAGCGAACGGTTGCAAAAGCGCATCAAGCATCTTGAGGAGTAAGTGAAACGCATATGTAATACTTAATAGAATCTCTTGCTAATTCATATAGAAACATTATATATTTTAGCTATATACTTGCGCTTAAGGAAGAAATGGCTAGAGCCGAGTCTACACGTGAGCTGAATAAGTGCGGCAGTCTAAAGGGAAGTACAAACCAAACGCAATCCGCAGAGCAAACAATTCTCTCGTTGCGAAATCTGGTGGAAAAACTACGTTCGGAGAATAAATTTCTCAAGGATGGGCGCAACTCAACAGAATCGCGCAGTTCAGCAGATTCATTGTCAGGAGCAGCTGAATTAGCGCGTCTACAACAGCTACATGCGGATGCCTTAGAGAAAATTGGTGCACTACAGCAAGAACTGAAACAACTGAGCAGTAACGCCAAGGTAACCTATTTTCAGAATCAATAATATGAATTAATATTAATTTATTTACCCTATTCAACTTTCTTTTAGGAAGAAGAGCTTAAATATATCAAGGAACAGCTTACAAAGAAAACACAGTTATTGCAAAAGGCTAAAGTCCTACTGACTCGAGCAGCTGCCAAGGAAAAAGTACTACGAGAGCAACTCTCGGCTTGGAAACGTAAATGCTCAGAGCTACAAAATGTGCCCGTGATTGATGAAATTAGCGAATAGCCTTTAATTTTAGGTTAACTCTTGTACATAAATAAACTAAATATAAAAAAAAGGAAAAAAACACGTTACATTTAAAATAAAACGAAAATTTTAATCATTGCCAGACTGTTAATTGAATTCTGTTAAGATCTGAAAAATTAATTACATTATATTCTTTGTACTTTATTACATTATTTTTTATGAAGCTAATTATTATTAAAAGAACACCAAGAAAACATTTATAAAAAGTTTCTAGACGCTAATGCTAAACATAGGCGAATTGGCGAGCTATCGCAGCAATTTTAATTTGCAGTGTTGGACAACAAAAAACTTTCCTACCACAAATCAAGAAAAGGTTCTTTAAACTCGTAAAATATATAAACGTATGAAACATTTCGTTTCGAATGTTTTTTTTTTACAAAACTATGTGCAATGTTAATTGTATTTTACAAAAATATAAAAAGGAATAATTTTAGTATTATTGCAAAACATGTAAAATATATATGCACATATCTCTTATAATATACTATTTTAATTAAGTTTATAATTTATGTAAATAATAATTATATTAAAATGTAAAAATTCTATTTTTATTTTTTATTTATTTTTTAAATATCATTTTGCATTGCTTACCTCTTTAAAAAATTCTCTTATCATTTTCACTCGATAAGCTTAAATAAATCGAATAATGCTAACATAAACAACATGAGACGGAAGATATGTTCTGCGTGATTGTGTTCTAATTACCTTAACAATGCAGATTAGAGCTTGTTAAAATCTTATAAAATTGGACTTCGGTCGTCATTATATGGTATACACCTCATTAGTGAAAATGTCGTATCAAGGATATGAGCGGTTGCTTGTGGAGAAGAAGGACAAAATTTTAATTATTCATTTTAATAACGCTGCAAAGAAAAACTGCTTAAACTTTACTGCCTACAAGGAAATCACTATCGTCTTGGAAAAGGCTAATCAAGATGCTAGCATCACAATTATTGTATTCACTGGCGTTGGTGAATATTTTACCTCTGGTAATGAAATAAGTATAAAAGCTGACGCAAATACGGACATGAAAGCGTGGCTTACAGAAACGAATAAAATCTTTAAAAGTATGATTAATGCCTTTATACAAAGCAAAAAGATAATATTTTCGTTAGTAAATGGACCAGCTATTGGCATTGGCGCTACTATTGTTGGGCTCAGCGATGTGACGTGGTGTGCTGAAGGGGTAAGCAACAGGCTGTTTATTTTTAATATAATCTCTAACCCATATTTTATCTTGCAGGCGTATTTCTTAACTCCTTTTAGTAAACTGGGTCTTGTCCCCGAAGGGTGCTCCAGCTTTATGTTTCCATATATTCTTGGTCGTTCAAAAGCGACAGAGATGTTGATATTTAACGAGAAACTTTCAGCTCAAGAAGCGTACCATTTTCATTTTGTTTCACGCATTTTTAAATTGAGCGAATTGGATTCTGTTGTGTGGCCAAAAATTCATTTATACTCGAAATTGCCTCCAAATTCTATGCAAGTGTGTAAGCGCCTTATTCAGTTCCAACTCCAGGACAGTCTTGAACGCGCCAATGATGAGGAGTGCAAGCGGCTTTTTGAAGCTTTCTTCACTGAAGAATGTATGGAAGCAATCATAAATTTTTCCACACGCAAATCAAAGCTATAATATTGTGCTCAATATTATTTGTTACGACTCTGGTCTGTTTTAAAATATTTAAAGTACATATGTTTATAAAAAGTACAGTGGAATTAGAAAAATTAATTGCAGTTTAATAGAATACAATTTTTTTATTTTTGCCAATAGATGAGACTAATTTGAAAGGTTAAATATATCACTCATTGTATATAAGCCCTAATATTGTTAAATGTCTTTAAATAAAACTTATATACTATATATACATATAATATACTGTTTTAAAAGAGTTATGCGATATACAGAATCTATTTTAGCTAAATTCAACAAAAAATATCGATTATGAAGCTATTGTCTTGTTATCGTATTATCACGCTGTCGCCGCAAACAAATTTTTTAACAGATATAAAACTTCAACTTGCTATCGATAAGTTTTTTGACATCTGTTATGTTTCAGTTGTTCCTGTTCTTCTTATATGTTGGCATAATATTTAAAACCACTACCGTTGCTTTTAAAGGACTGGATTATTTTTGTTTTAACGGTTATATTTAAAATGAAAGCATTAAAAACTTAAAAAGCATTTAGTTTTCATAAAATCGAAAATTGACAATCGCGGTTCTATCAGGCGGAATTGGATGCTTAATGTCGTTTAACATTGCAAGTTAATGTTGCTGTTAAGCGCACTGTTATTTAACAGGTCACACTGTCACCACGAGTAAGAAAGAAACAATCCGACTTTTTGTTGCTTTGCACATGCAAAAAATATAATTAAGTGTTTGTGCTAGCGCTAACAATTTATATTCCTCTATTTCCATACTTGTGCGTGTGCGGGTGGCGCAAGTAGGCAGCAACAGTGTGTTAATTAGAGCAGCAGGCGACGCGACAAAAGTGTAGTGGAAAAAGTTGCTTGCAGAATTCGTCGTGTCATTTGGAAAAAAAAGAAAAAAATAAAAGAAGTGTGCCGCGGCAAGTGAAACTAAAACACGACTCATTTATTGGCAGCAGCCGCTCGTCGCACTGTCGAGAAGCCGCCCGCACGCATAAAACATGTTAAATTTGCTACAAAACTGATTTATCTTTGGCAAAACCATTAAAGGTAAGTCATCGCACATACTTTATTTTTTATTTTGCCTCCCGCCACCTCTCCCTGCGGCACATTCCACCGCGTTCTCTTTTGCCGTCAACGTGGTGTTCTCTTTGCTTGGTCGGTCGGTCGCTGCCGCCGCCATTGGACATTGGAATGCGTGCATTTACATGCCTTAGTTACGCAGTCTTTTTGAGTTAGCTAGAATTTCGAGACTTATTGAAAGCGTCGTTTGTGGACTTCATCTTTTTATTATTATTTTTTTCCTTAGTTTTCCAGTTGAGTGACGTAGTGCGGCGCCTGCTATACAGGTGTGTGTTTGTATGCGTGTGCGTCATTCGCTCCTGTCTGTGTTATTTGTATGGTTGCGTGTTCATTTGTTTGTGTGTGTGCTTATACGTGTGTATGTCTAACATTCAGCGAATCAAATCATATTCCAGCCGGCTTTAAATGTAGACATGCAAAATTGTATTGTTTTGAAATATATGTGTATTTTTGCCACTTGAACATTGCTTGTGGATACCATTAGGGGCTGGCGGGCATGTCACCCCACCCGGTACAGTATGGTCACACTCACTTTCTCACTCTCTCGCACTTGCTCTCTATGTTTATTTGCCTTTTTGTATTTTATTATTTTTTATTATTTGCTGGGGCCCCGACAGCTGTGCGGCGTTGCCAGATGTTTGGAGACCGCTTCAATTTAACCTCAAAATTTGGCGCTTCGTTTGCTAATCTTTTATTTGTTTTACAGCAAAAACATCAATGTTTGGCTTCTGCAGTGTTCATGTGTTGTACATATCCTGAGATACGTCCAGAAACACGTAATATACCAATTGCACCGACAGTCGTCAGCATTGTCAACTGCGTTGCAAGTGTAGCGCAGCCGTTCCAATTATGGCGCAGCAGACGCAGCCGGTTGCCCAGCAGCAGCAGCAACAACAACAACAACAGCTGCCTCAACAGCAGCAGCAGCAGCAACAACCGCCACAGGCAGCGACGCCAGTGTCCACACCGACGACGCCGCAGCCGCCACTAAACAACAACAGCAGCAGCAGCATTGTGTCACCAACCAACAATAACAACAGCGCTGTTCTGACAAGTTTGCCTGTTTACAATCAACAGCCACAACCACTTTATGTGCCTGCCGCTCATGGAGCGCATCATCCTCATTTGTCACAAGGAGCCCCTGGCCCACTGTTTCATCACTCGGCAATGATACCAACGCCAATGCACAATAATGTGTATGTTAACAATGTAACGGCTAACGTTAATCTGCATGGCTGGTCCCATTCTTATATACCAGGGAGCGGGGCACCGTCCCATTATTTGACTGAACTGCCGCCAGAGCAGGTGCGTTATCAATCTTATTTGTGTGGCCCCCATGAAATAAAGAACAAATCAAAACAAAACAAAAACAAATATAACTTTAATATTAAATTCGCATTTACACAGTATTTGTATAGTATTCCAAAAAATATATATATTTTTTTTGACTCTTTTAAAGCAAAATTAAACGTGTTAATGTGAACTTAGCGATCGTAAATAATTCAATTTGTTATTGCTTTTTAGGGTAATCCGATAATGCAGCAATTACCGCCAATACCAATTCATCAGGCTAATCCTAATGGTCACATAACTTCTGGTATGGGTGGACGAGGACGTGGACGAGGACGAGGACGTAGTGGAGGTGGACAACGTCGCAACGATTACCATATTCCACGACACATGCAGCAGCAATTGCAGATGCAGCCACAGCCACAATTGTCGCAAGATGGTGCCAGTCCAGCACCAAATGCCATGCAATTACAGTCAGATCAGATGGGCCAACAATTGGCACCTCCACCACCAGAGGCACAATTGCAACCAGTGTCCTACTATGCGCCACATGCGTATGCTGCCTATGGCGGTTATCAGCCTTACTTTACGCCACATCATGGTGCAATTCAGGCTCCAACGAATGCAGCAGCCGCTGCCCAACAGGCCGCTGGCACACCATTGTATATTTCACCTGTCCCTCTATACAATGGAGCACATATGTACAATTATATGGGTGGATACATTTACCAGCCGTTGCTTCCCCAATCGGATTATCAGTTTATGACAGAGGATGGTGCTGGTCAAGGTGGTGTTGTTGATGAGAGACAGGGGCAAGAGATGCAACCCATATGGCATCCAGCGCCCATGTATCCTGAAGATTATCAAGAAGTAGTTCATGCAAGTGGCGATGAACTTAATCACAACAGCTCTTCGTTGGCATCCTCCGAAACGTCCAGTATGTTAAGTCCCAACTATCCCATTTATGATGCTCAAATGCACGAAATGCAGCAGCAAATGGGAGTCATACAAATTTATGAAGATGCTCAAATTGCACCGCTTCAGACTCTGCATGCTGTAGCTGGTCCAGTACCACAGGTAAGAAAATATTTATATATATATATTATATTCAATCATCAATTATATTATACAACTTACATTTCCAGTACGACGATGAGTTATCGGATTGTGGTGCTCCACCCGTTGGTGCCATGCCCGTTGCTTGGGCACTGACTACAGATGCTTCGGCACCAACGATGCTTGTACAGGCACCGCCTAGACATCATATCATTCAGTCACAGGTTCAGCCAACAGCTTGCATTGAACAACAGCTGCCTTCACATCCACCACAAGCGGAGACACCTACACCACAAACACCACAAGAGCCAATAGGTAAGTACAAAAATTTCAATTCGTTTTCTTTCGCTTCAAATCTGAGTTTATGTGCAAAATTTTTTTTTCTGTGAATGACATTGCAATCAAATTTTGACAGAGAATGACTTTTTTTTTACAATTTTTTGTTTTCGATATTATCGATTTATTTTTAATCGTTTCTTATTCTAATAAGTATTTCAAAATAGTTGTATAAATCATGTGACAACTCTAAAGTAAATTTGTTACTGAAAACTTTACTACTGCTCAATTTAGCTATAGGGTTTTATTATAAATTAGGGTTTAACCATATCAGAGAAAAGTTGTTTATTAAAGAATTATATAAAAAAAATATACAGAAGAGCCTTAGGCCTGTAACAAAGTTTTTAGCAAAGTTATTCCATATGATTTATCTATAGGATTGATCATCTCAAAATTACAGCCCTGTGAAAAGCGTTTAGCAAAGTTGTTGCCAAAATATGCAACAAATTGTTTTGCAGAAACATTTTTTTGTATGTTTTTGTATATATTATTTTATAATTTTATAAATTTATAAATATCGGAAAGTTTAAGGTTTTATTAAGAAACCAACTGAAGTTCTACTTTTTTGTTCAATAATAACATTCATATTATTGTCAATCATCTCTATCATATTTCAGTATGTTCTTAATTCAATATTTAATTATTAAGAAAAACTTTCAAATGTTGCTAAGAAATATTTTCTGTATCAAATTTCTTGGCTTACGGCTCTCTATCTCTACCTTTCTCCCGCACATTATGTTTATCTTACACGCTGTTGCTCTACTTCAAAGTGTTGTATTCTCCCATAAAGCTGTTTGGTCTTATAGTATTGTATTGCCGACTATGATAAGCCCTTTACTGTAATAGGTACTAGGTGTTGTTGACAACTTGTTGCTGGAAAATGTTGCATTATAGTCAATTAATTCTTGCACAACACTTTACTCATTCTTTAATCTTTATGATAGTCTAGATTAATGTTATGAGAAAGAGTTATTGAAGCATTTTTTAATGTTTTAATTTTCTGCTCCAAATTTGTTATTTTAAAACAAACTTAATCCAATTACCTATCAACGAATTTTGTGGTCTAAATAGCTTTAATATCTTAGTATATATATATATAGTATATATATAAAGACGAAACAATGCGCTTAAATTGTTGTATATTTTATTCAAAAATCTTTCATTTGTATTTTATTTATATTGAAAGTATCATTTGGTAATTTTATATATATATTTTTTATATTAAGTGCCTAATTATCAAGCTGTAAATTTATGGGAATTTTAGAATTTTTTTATTTTCTATGATGATTAAACATTTTACATCCGCTTTTTTGTTACATTGTTAAGAGCATAAAATTTCATTTGATATCATTTAAATGCTTTATATATATATATATATATATATATGTAAATATCTTTATATCAAATCATATATATATATTTGTGCTGATTCTTCTGCTTTTTACGTACAGTTTGGCTGCCAGTGTTGCTTAATATGTGTATGTGTCAGGTGTGTGAATATGTCACATGATACGAATATACTCATACTCATATTCACATACCCATACAGATGTATTCGTATAGTCACATACTTTTATACTCTTATAGTACAGTATAGTATAGTATAGTATAGTATAGTATAGTATAGTATTGTGCGATGTCGTCAACACACATGTTGCTGTTGCTGTTGTTGTTGTTTTATAAAGTTTTGCTTAATTGTTATGCCTTGGGGGACTATTTATTGAATTGACATTTTGATTGTTGCTAGGCGCCGCCGATTATTCTCCATTTAAAATTGAGCTGAGCTAGGGGTATGGAAATGGTCAATATAACAGTTGCATATAGATTCGTTGAGTGATTGTGATATGATGCACTTAAACGTAAATACTGTGTAACCACTTAAATTGTGGTAGAAAAGCTCTTAACTGGTGTTTAATTAGTTTTTGAGTCTTCTAAATAAACTGAAAAGTGGGTTAGTTGGTCTGGAAAAATTATATTATATGACCTTATAATAAAATGCTTATCGATAAAGTATTTATCGTTTATATTTATATTACCGATAAAAACAAGCTATAAATTTTTATATTAATATAACTTAATCGTTGTAATAGCATTGATAATCCTATCTATAGTATATTATTATTGTATATAAGGCTTAAAGCTTCCAGGCAAATGCTTAGACAATACCAACATGTAAACTCTCTGGCTAGGAATCGCACCGAGGAACCTTTACTTAATCTGCTCGCCCATTTGAATGCATTTAGTAATTAAATTTCCTCATTTAAAAAGCTTTTATTGCATTATTAATACAAATGTATCTTAATAATTTATGCAGTTTTTATAGGGTATTTGCAACTTTGCATATATGTTAATGCATTGCATCTTAGTTGCATTTTTTTTCATTTGTATTTGTATTTGTAATTTGAGTACATTACATTTTGTATTCCTGGACTCTTTATCAGCAACTGATGCAGTTTTCCATAGAAGATCCACAAGTTTTTTTTTTAGCTTCCATTTCGATTTGTCAAAGAATTTAATACATTTAAGAGCGAATCTTAATCAAAAGTTTAATATATATATATAAATATATTTATTTGTTATAAAAAAAAAAAATTAATTAGGTCTTCTATATTATAAAGTGAAGAGATCACACCTAAAAGCACACAGACCGCACTCAAGTAGAGTTGAACCCTGGACTTCAGCACATTTTGTAGTTCCATTTGTCCAACCACAAGTCGTCGCACAACTTAGTCAGCTGAGCTACGCCGGGGTCTTAATTTAAAGTCGCATAAGAATGAAAGTAATATATGTCAGGGAATATCATATTATTAGTTTTTTTTTTTTTACTTTTTATATAATACATAGTTTATATTAATATATATTTCTATATATAATGTTACTTGATATTGTAAATCATCCTTTATATATAAGTACTTAGTGTGAGTTGTTATACAGCGTTTTCAATAAGAGATCTTATAAGCTTTTTGTATAAAACTTAAGCATAGACTTTTAGTTTTGGATTAGTTAGCTTCCTGTTGCTAAGTGTAATTGTGCTAGTTTTTAGAATGATGCATTGTGTTGGCCTCGGCCTGGGTTTAACTAGTGTTCATGCCTGGTGGTTAGTTGGTCAATTTTTGTTTTTTGTTTGTTTTGTTTTTTGCTACCGTTATCAAAGGCAATCGTTGACATATTTTTGCTGTTCATCATTGGGCATAACACAAAAGAAAAATAGAGTTAAGCATTCTGGATTATACTCTATATATCACACGTATTATATACATATATACATATATGTGTATGTGTGTGTGTGTGTATACGTATACACATGGTTCGCGTATCATATACATGCACTCGGACAAGAGTTGCCAGTTAAGCACGTAAACATGGTAGATTTGCAATGAAGATATGCCAAAAATAAGCTGAAAATAGAAAACTTAAACTAAAACATAAGCTAAACTAAATTGTATTTCATAAATTTCGATTTTATTTGGGATTCTTTTATCCATTTCCTAAAAGTACATCTATTTTTCCGATATTGACAGGTCAGCAGCTTCTCACTTCATCTCCTTAATTTCGACACTTTCTCAACTTTCTTAGTTCTTTTTTAAGAAAAAATGATTTAAAAATAAAAAAAGAAATATCTTAGATTTCAAGCTATAAGCTTTCCGTAAAATTTCACTTTCAAATATTCTAGATCTAGCATATTATAAGCTAAACTGGCAACACTAACTCGGACTAAAGTCATATTGATAGCTGTTCGATAGGTTGATAGCTAAACGGCTTGGATGGTTGACTGCCTGCCTGGCCAGTTATGTGTGCTAGTTACCCAATCGTGAGCTGTTGGTGTTGGCGCCTGATTGTTGGTGGCACGTCTCGTCGTCATTGTGTGTGTGTGTGTGTGTGTGTGTGTCTGCTTATTTTATTGCTATTTTTGCAGCACTTGTTCGGTCTGTGGGACACATTGTCAATACATTTTGATGATGATAGCTGTCAGTCAGTCCAAGCATTCTGTGTTTACACAGTTAAATTGATAATTGCGATATATATTTATATAAATATATAAATATATATATATATTATATATATATACATATGTACGTATGTACTCATAACAGTCGTTACCAACGTATCAAAACGCAAACTAAAGTCTTTAGTATTGTATTCTATCTACAATTAATAATGCCCATTTAAACATTATTTGTTGATTAGCCTAATCTTATTGTTAAGGTATTTTTCGTTCTTGCTGAGTTAAAAAAAAAAAAAATTCTTTTTTTTTTGTTGCTGCTTTTCTCCGTTATCAGTTTTCGATTTGGCAGAAGGAAAGTTTCTTCCACTCAAGTGGCTTACGACCCACATGAGGCAGACAAATTGTAGTACAATACAATAAGTAATACGATAAGGCACCAACAAAATAACAAGAGGAAAGAAGAATATATATATATATATATACATATATATATATACATATTATATTATCTGAACTTTGATCGATGATTTTTAGAGCTATAAGCATAATAGGAAAAACTTAAAAAACTAAATATATAAATACTTACATATATATATATATCAAATTGATGTATTTGATTATGTTACCAACTGTATAACAGTTGAGTTAATATATAATATAAATAACACACTGAAAAATGTTGTTTTTAAATTTTATATTATTTATTTTCTTGCTAAGAGCTAACATTTATTGTTCTGCTTTGCTTTGTGATTTCTGTACGCATGGCATAGCTGCTTGGCATTGAAAAATGATTTCCTTTGCGTATAACAGTTCGTTATTCTTTGTTTTTTTTTTTTTTTTTTAATTTTTTTCATTTAATTTTTGGAGCATTTTATTGTGTGTAAAACTGGATTTTATTGCTTTTTAGATTTTGTGTTGATTTGTTTTAGTTTTTCCTATTTTCTTTCTTACTTTCTTTCTTTCTTTCTTTTATAATCTATAAATTTGTTTAGTTTTTAAAAAGTATAGCAGAATTGTATTTCATTCATTTCTTGTGTATATAACAAAACGCACAAGCCTTTAATAAAAATTTGTTTTGTTATGGACTTGTCTCAAATATATATATATATATATATATATATATATTTGATAAATTTGTTAATTAGTTAGATGTATAAAATATGAGCGTTAAAATTTGCTTTCTGCCTGCAATATATTTTGCAATTTTTTTTCCTACATTTTGTTTCAGTTTAAATTTGACAATTTAAACAATTTAAATTGTTGTTTTTTTTTTTATTTATTAGTATAAGATTTTTTTTTTCTTTTTCAATATAAAATTTTATTAGTTCTTGCATTTTTATTTTGTAATAGTTTGTTGCTGCTTCATTCGCATATTTATTTCGCATTTTTCTTAGGCGTATTAAAAAAAAAAAAATTATACTAACTAGTTTTTTTTTTTTTTTGTTTTTTTTAAAAAGTATATTATATATAATTAAGAACAATTTAGTAATAGAAATTTGTATAGGCTCGTTTACAATTTGTTTGTTTTTTAAATGATTTTTGTTTTTGTTTTTTATTTGTTTCTCTGTTCTAATTGCTAATTGATTTTTGTTTTATTTGTTTTTGTTTTTCTTACTAACTCGTACAATATTAGGCCGTATGACATATTATGTCAAATTATGACAGTTTTTTTTGCCGTATAACAACGAATGCACAACAACAGTTATTATAGTTAATATAATATAGATTGAGTGTTATTTTTAGATTGATTTACACATACATACGTACGTATATAATTAAACATGCAATATAATAAACAAACAAAAATAATAATAATACATTTCATATTGATAAAAATAATTACAATTCTTATAAATTTAACAAACAAATAATAATAATAATAATAATAATAATAATAATAATAATAATAATAATAATAATAATAAGAATAGTATTAATAATAAAAAAAAAAAAAATAGAAAACTTTTTTTTTTGTTTTTTGTTTCTGTTTTAACAATAAAGTTTTGCTGCTGCAATTGATGTTGTATAACAGTTGACTCTACACATATAATCAATCAGGTTTTATCAAAGTTTCTAGTTGTTATTTTCCTTTTTCTATATATGAGCGCGTAATTATATATATATATATATAAATATATATTTATATATATATATATGTTTATTACATTAATATGGCAGCAGAATTCTGCTACAATCTTATCGAAAGCTAAGCCAAGTTTTTTCTTTTATTCTTCTTAATTTTTTTTGATTTTTTACCATTAAGCAAAACTTTTTATATATATATATATATATATATATATATATATAATTTCTTTTTGTATAGTTAATAGTTGTTTAGGCATAGTTTCGGTATCGGCAATAGTATCGATTTATATATATATATACCATATATATTTACTTTATATTATAATAAGCGCAATTTTCTTTTTTATTTTGCTTTTTGTGTGCTTTTGTTCGAATACTTATGTTATATATTTTCTGCCTGGACTGCCTCCTATGTTCAACACTGTTCTTTTAGTAGACTCATTATCCTGCTTTGCTCTGTCTCTCTCTCTCTCTCTAGCTCTAGCTCACATATTCGACTCTTGGCTCCGTTTCTCTTTCATTTTGTATAAGTTGCTAGAAAAATATCGCGCTCTAAACTAATATTCATACGCTTTAAATCTTACATTCTCCTTTCTACACTCACTTCTCAATTTATTAATTATTAATTAATTTTTTTTGTTTTTTTTTATTTTTATTATTTATATGTATATATGTATATATACATATACTATATATACTTTCATTCTGATTTCTTTTGTTTTTTTTTTTTTGTTTTTGTTTCTATTATTGTTATTGTTTGTAAATTCTTGATGCTTAGAGCTTTGATTCAGATGTCGTTGATTTCTTTTTTTGCTGATGAGCGTGTGGATTTGATTGCGTGGGTGGAAATTGTAGCTGTGATTCCTCCTGTAGAGGGCTTGGCAGAGTTTTGATGATCTTGGGTACAATGGTGATTGGTTGATCCTCATCCTCTTCTTCGGCATCCTGCTCCTCGTTGATTGGTGTTAGGGTCTCTACATGAACTGGTGTCTCATTTGTACCACTAAAACGTTTCATGCAAGGCGCCAAAAAGCTTGTTGCTGCGGATATAGCAAAGAGTCCACCAGCCATATAGAAGGGCAGATCAAATGTATGCGTTAGATCATAGATGGCACCAGCTAATGGTGTACCAATTAAAGCGGCAAATCCTCTGAACAATATGAGCAGACCAAAGGCATTTGTGAGCTTGTCCAGGCCGAGTAAATCGACCAATATAATTGACGTTAACGAAATATAACCAGATATGGCAATGCCAAAAGCAATTGACATAGCTATATAGGCCGTATAACTGTAGCATAATGGTGTTAATGTGACTGCCACTGTGGATATAACCAAACAGATGTTATTCAATAGCAGCGAATTGACTTGTGGTAAATCAGCTACCCAACCGCAGACTACACGTCCTATAGTGTTGGTAATACCAATGATGGATATAAGCATTGCAGCATCATTCTTTTCAATTCCATGTTCCTTGGCAGCATCCACCAGATAGACAAAGGGTACATAGAGTCCAGCCATACCGAATATATTTGAGACACCCATTAGCATAAATACTGGATCTTTGAGCAGGCTGACATCCAGCATGGTGTTAAAAACAGATTTAACTGAATCCGGTATACCTAGGCATGGACACAGATCGTAATCCTCGCGATGTTTATCTGCCTCCGCTAGCGGATCCAGGCGTACACTTTGCATACTCTTCTCGTATTTTGTTAGCGATAGCACTGAATTTCTATAGTTGGTAAGCGATTTTTGGGATTGATATTGTGGTAGATTAGTAACAGATCCTGAGTAGAAGATATCTTTGCGTGACATGGGTCGAACCATACGTCCAGCACTACCGCTTACGCTGCCCTGTCGCTGGGACAATGATAATTTTGAATTGGTAAAATCACCGCCAGCCCCAGCTTCAATATCGGTTCGAGATGAGGCACGGATAGCGGCCAATGAGGGCTGATAACGTTCACTAGCTGAAGTTTTACGTACGCGAGTAAATGAAGGCACAGATCCGTTTTTCGGAAGACTTTGATGATCTCCAGCAAGGAATGCTGGCTGTGAAGCATTACGGGTCATTGCATCGTGTGAGTGATAGGGACTGTGTTCAGTTTCTGAATTACGTTGCGAACGGCGACCCGAACGTGTTGACAATTGTCCATTGCTATCAGCGGCTCCAGTGTTGGGCGGTGATTGGGCATTTACCTCTACAACTTTGGATTCGGTGATGGTGGGCAATGTTGAGACTGGATGAAGGCCGCCTGATTGTTGGGCTAGCAGTTCAAGATTAAGACTGGAATGCACACCAGGATCAGCATTCAATGGCATTTTCAATTTACGTTCCATAGTACCATCCGGCATCTGTACCATAAAATGTGATCCAGCAAATGAGCCACGTTCCAATTGCATCTGTTTCTCCTCATACATGCGTTGCATAAGTGGTTTCACCTTCTTCTTTTTGGGATAGGTTAATGGACGCATCATTGCACCAAAGATAGCACAATTTAGAATCAAACCGGCAAATATAAGCAATGCATTCTTCCACCCATATTCCTCCAGTAAATATGTAGCAAGTGGGGCAAAGGCGAATGTACCAAAGCCCGAACCGCATACAGCAATACCCGTGGCCAGTGAACGTTTCGTTTCAAAGTAGTAGCCCACGGCCACTACAGCTGGCAAATATATCATACCAAATCCAAATCCACCAACGAAACCATACGTGGCCATTAACATGCTCACGGATGTACTAAATGTGCTCAAAACAAAGGCAATGCATGCAATGATGCTGCCAGCAATACAGACGGCACGGCAACCATATTTATTGGCCAGGGCTGAGACGATGGGACCAGCGCTAAGATATACACCAGATAGTAGACTGCCCACCCAGGCGACGGTACCCTTATTGCTGTGAAAGTATTCAACAAATTGTTCCAAAAATATGCCAAACGTATAGGCAATGCCATCAACGATCATGTTGCACATAAAGCTAGCAAAGCAAATGACCCAACCATAGCCACCGTCCGGCGGTGGCGGTAATTCACCATAAACACTCACATCATCATCATCACCATCATCATCATCCTCATCGTTGTCATCCTCGGGACTATTATCAGTTTGTTCGGCGGTTAAACGTGCTGCCTCCTCACAGGCTAACTCGCTTTCCGTTCGATCAAATTTGCGCAGACGCGCCGACGCATTGCCAGAATTTGCAGCTGCATTGCTATTAGTGTCCACCATTATATGAGTGTTATTATTGTAATTTTTGTTTTTGTATTTCTTCTATTTACTATATTTTATTTTGTATTTTTTAATTTCTTATTGTATAACTCTAAGCTTTATTAATTTTTTTTTTGGATTTTATTTTATTTATATGCCGTTATTCGGCTAAGGCGCGCACACACTTTGCCTTGGTTTTATTTCCTTTTTTTTTTTTTGAAGTGAGCTTTTTTTTCTTTTCCTTTTATTTGATTTTATTTTATTTTATTTTAAATTCAATTTCGGTTTCACTTGCGCGGCCTGCACGCAGTCCCCCGGTGCTTTGTTGGTGTTGTCCGGGAGTCAGTCGTCGATTTGTCTGTTATGCGTGGCCGAAGTATCGCGCTCGGCGCCTTTGCGATTTATGCTGCGGTGCTACTGTTCTGCTGTTCTCCTTATTGTTGTTTTTGGTGCGTTTGTGTGTAACTGTATGATAGTGTATGTAATTTATATATATATATATATATTTTATCTTTGCGCGCGCTCAACATTTAATATCGCTCGCTCTCTATTGGACGCTCTTTCGCTCTGAACAGTTACTCCTACTTTAAATTTACTCTTAAACTTTGTTTTGCAGCGATAACAGTGGCGAAGCTTCAATTTCCGTTATACGATGTTTGAAAGTGTATGTTTGTATGTGTGTATGTTTCTATGTGTATGTGTGTGTATGACTTCGTGCGTACGTGCGTGAGTTAGGTTATTGTTTTATTGCTATTATTGCTTTTAGTTGTTTGTTAGGCATTTATCGACAGTTAAGAATATATATTATTAGGGGCAAGGGAAACTATTTACATATAAACTTATTTATTAAATATTTGTAAGTTTCGTAAAATTATTTATCTGTTCGAATGTTTTGCTATTTGTCACGTTATGTTGTGCTTTATTAATTTCCCTTTTATTTTTATTTCTTTTCTTTTTTTTTAATTTGTATTTTTCTTTTTTTTTTTAACTTTATTATAGTATATACTTTTATACGTAAGTTATAAAGTTGTCGGTCTGTTGTCTAGTCAACACAAAATGTGTGTTGTTATTTTTGTTATATTTGTTATTGCTGCGGCAAATTTTAACTGAATTTTTGTGTTTGCTCTTGACTTTGCACTTTTGTTTTGGTTTTTCTTTTTGAGTTTGCTTTGCTTTGATTTTGATTTGATTTGGTTTGTTCTGCTGCTGCTGCTGCTGCTGCTACTGCTACTGCTGCTACTGTTGTTATGGTTGTTTTTGTTTTTGTTGCTGTTGCTGTTGCTACTTTTATGTATGGCACATTTTTGCATTGGTTCTGCTGACGCCAGCGCCGCTGCTTTTTGGGGGGTGCTGTACGTACATGTACTCGTCGTCAACGTCGCATGGCAATGCAATTGTATAATTTTTTGAGCATTGAAATTTGATTGTAAAAATACAAATTCGAAGTGTCAGCGGAAAATATTCAAAAGTACATAAAGAGACAAACAAAAAAAAAGAAAAAAAAAAAAACCCAAAAAAAAATAATAATAATAAAAATAAAAAGATAAACTTCGATTCTCAACGGCCTCACAGAAAACGTGTGATCGATAAATTTGTGAATTGGTAGTGTGTATGAAACAAACAAGCCGAAAAGGGCAAAAACCAAGAAGAATAACAATACGGGCGAAACTTGGCTTACGTGTTTCACACCTTACCACACGTACAAGAATTGGCGTTGACTTATTGTTGCATGCATCATTTATAGGCTCAGTAGAATATTTTTATATTAACTGCATTTAACATACACCTACATATATATACATATACATATATATATATATATATATATATATATATGAATATATTTACTTTTTTTATATATATATATATTTTTTTTTTTTTATGATTTATTTTATAGTCTTTGTTTATAAAATTAATATTAATTATTTAATATATAGTTCAATATATTTTTAATTTGGGGTGTATACAGTTTTTATATATTTTTCCTTGTGCGCCGCGAGAGATACTAACAAAGAGCACCACACACAGACGTTAGTCGTCGTTACTGCTGCGCTGTTCGATATAAAATGAAATGATGGCAACGACTGAAACCGACGGGGCTTTTGCTTTTAGAAGTGTTATACTACGATATACAAAGCAGCCAGCTACAAAGACACGCCAAAGCACAACAACACTAACTACATTCTCAAATTTATATATATATATACATATATACATATATATATGTATGCATATACAAATATAGATATACCCACAATTTCAATTTCAGACAATAACAAAAGTGCATACAAAACAACAACAGCAACAGCAAATTCAAAAATATAAATAAAAAACAAAATGTTCCCACCACCATGCGGTTGCTGACATTGCCTTTTTTTATTTATATATATATATATATATATATATATATATATTATTCAATGCATTTGAAGTTCAAGCGCGCAAAAGCTTTTGCAACAAAACTATGTTCTCTTTCGATGTGTGTCTATTAGTCTCTCTTTTGTTGTAAGTTTTTACTCTCCTTGCATAACGTTTAGAACAGTGCTGCCAGATTTTCATAAGCCAAAATGGCTGAATTTGGTCAAACAGCGGCTAATTGTTTTAACAACTTCATACTTATATTTCAATTATAAACTGAAGCCAGTAACTTTTTTTTCAACTACTGCAAAACTAGGTTTTGCCTTAGATATTTCTTAGATACTCCCCAAAAATAGCTAAATTTGTAGCTAATAGCATATTTAGAAATCTATTGACTAGTTCACTTTTCAAATTTGCTAGATTTAGCCACTAAATAGCTGATTTGGCAGCTCTGGCTCAGACACCTGGTCATATGAAATAGGCTCTCTTTATCTATCTTTACCATATTGCTTGCTCTCTTGTCATACGCTCGTATATGTTGGTATGCGGCGTAGGGGTTGCGTTTTGGCAAAAAAAACAGCTGATTTACGACAACGACATCGCCAACGACATCGCCAACGACAACGACAACGACAACGAAAACGAAGTAGAACCAACAAGCAATAGCAACAACAGTTAAAATGTTGGCTACAATTACGTTACACACAGAGATTTCATACAATCACTAGCTCATCCATTCGCATATATATCCATGTGACTGGCATAGCAACTAGGGTTGTCAACTTTATTTTTGTAAAGAAAAAGAAATAGTATATTTAGATTAGAGAAGAGTTAAACAAAACGATTATACTTGATAATATAACAGTTTGCAATGTAAATTTAGTAAATTTTGGCAATAATGTTTAGTTAAGGAGTAAAAATAAAAAAGGTTCAACACTCTTCAATTGAAGTAATTATTCTGAGTAAACCCTCACCTCTCCGCCTGAAAAAAATTGTCAAAAACAATTTATGCATAGACTGAAAACATTATTATATACTCGAATACAGTTGAATACTGCCTTCAACAGTAGGGCTGGCAACCCTAATAGCAACCCCCTTTGTTAAACTACCCTCAGCCATGACGCATTTTCTTAAGGGTTGTCTTCATTTCATTTAAGTCCCTAACTTTCTTATTGTTGTTGCTTATCTTGGGTCGGACCCTGTAAAAACCGGCACAAGCGTATAACAGTTTCTAATATTTTTTTGCTTACCTTCCGAATTTGTTTATGTGCTACATGCAAAGCTATATAACAGATTCTTGGAGAAAAGAGCATAAACTGTTGCTCTTTAGTTGTGATTTAGGTTAAAGGTTAACTTGCGATTTTCAAACTTTTACTTTTTCCTTCACAGCCCCCTCCCCCACCACTATGTTTGTGTGGCTGTGTGTGTGTGTGTGCGTGCGTTCATGCTTGTGTGCGTATTGAAAATTTTTTGGTGTGCCGACTTTTCGGCGCCATAAAGACCTTCAAAGGAGCCATCCAGCCAGCCCAGCAACAGAAATTTTTGTTTTTCACTTTGGCTTAATATTATCTTAACGGGCGAGTTTTTGTTTTTTTTTATGCTTTTGAAGCTGAAATAGCTTTAGACTTTTGTTTTGATTTTGATAAGCGAAGCGTGCTAATTTCAGAATTTTTTAATGACCAATTAACGGATTTAATTTACGCTTTCAGGGCTCATAAAATACGTAGCCTTATAACAGTTTTTGTTTTTTTTTTTTGGTATATTTTGTATTTAAGTTGTGACTTGTGATGTTAAGCTTTAAGCTTAAGAGAACATTTCTATTTTAGGATTCTCTTAGTTTATTTTTGTATTATGTGCGTCTCTTCTTCTTGGTATTTCATACGAATATATATATATATATATATATATAGACATTTAAGTAACTGTTATATATATGTCTGTATAGACGAGCAATGTCATTCATAAAAATTGTAACACCCCTACACCCACATAACGTATACGTTTCCATAGAATATATTGTCACATTCCACATATATATATATATATATATATATATATATATATAAATAGAATCAAATAAAACACCCACACATAAAACTTATGGGTCAAGTCCAGAGGGCACCAGCCCTTGAAGTATTATACTTATACTATTATAAGTTGATTTGCAGTATTATTATTAGCACATTAGTTTAGCTATCAGCCATCAGCCGTTAGCCGTTAGCCGTTAGCTATCAGCCGTCTCCCATTTCAAATTATGTTAGTGAAAATGGCTAAGGAAATTAGCAGTTAGTTTTGACCATAATATGGTATAATTCTCCAAAACGAAATTTAATATCTACACAGGACAAAGTGTTATACCGCCATATCGTATGTAGTCAGAAGCAGCATATGTATGCATAAGTAATACAAATCTGAATGTATGCATGAGTGTGTGTGTGTGTGTGGATGTGTGTACATTGCTTTCTTGTAGTTATTAGAAATGCATAAAGCTTTTGACTTGAAATGCAAACCAGGCCGCTGTTACAACGACACGTGCCCCATTATATATATATATATATATGTTTATATATATACTTTACATGTATATATATATATATATATATATATAAATTTGTATTTGTGGTTAAATGAGCAACGTGTTTTATTTAGTGGGTTGCAAATCACGCCCATTTAACCACAAAACACTTGTACGTCCATGCAGCAGGTGTTTCTATTAGCTGCACAATTTTACATTCTTGTACAAACAGCGGAAGCAGCTGCCTAAGACTTTCCTTTGTAATATATTATGCCAAGAGTGAAAGAGATGGCATGCTTTTTTTGTTTGTTAGTTGTTGATAGTTTGTGTGTGTGTGTGTGTGTGGGTGTGTGGGTGGAGGGAGGAGGCTAATAAAACAACACTCTTTGGGCCTTAAGCCAGATACTTTTGGGACAAAATGGGGAATGGTTTTTTTTTATACAGAAAATAAAATCAATTAACATTTAATTAAATTAAAATATATAATTTTTATAAAAAAAACACGAAAATAGTTAAGACTCAGCCAAAATGGCAAATAATAAATATTAATAAAAAAAAAAAAAAAAATCTTATCAATCAAATAAAATTTCAAATCTTATCAATAAGTTTAACAACTTGAAAATATTATGTAATTTATTTATAGTTTTAAATCAATGTGCGCGATAAACCTTTAAGGCACAAAAATTCCTAAAATGTTAGCAAGAGTTGTTAACTATGTAGCAATTTAAATCAATCAAAGTTCTTCTAGCATATTTGGCATATCCTTAACGATTATCCTTTTAATTGTCCCTTTGTACGAAGTAAATAATCTCAAAGGCAAGAAAATTGCTTTGCAATTGTTTACCCAGTGCCAATGGGTCTATGTCTTAGCCATAAACACTTAACGGATGCATGTGTCAACGGATGTTTCGCTGGCAAAGAGTTGAATGCGCTTTTATATACATACATATATATACATACATACATACATACATACATATATGCATACATATATACATACATACATATATGCATACGATTAATGTGTTCTTGTGTAAGGAGTCATCTCATCTGATCATTATAAGAATTTCTTTGTGTTCCGTTTTATATACTTGTCTTTTGTTCCTGTTGTTTCTGTTCTTATATATATATATATATATAAATATATATATATATATATATATATTGAGTGAAATTGAAATTGCGCATACGACGCGTTGTGCTACCGTTTAAAAGTGTAAATTCTCTTTAATGATGAATTTTTTACGCTGCAACTTTTTCATCTGAATTTCTGTTCGTAATTACAATATATATATATATATATATATATATATATATACATAAACATATACCTATATAATTGCTATATAGAGATTTGCAGCTTCTGCCAATAGATATTTGCAAAATGACGCAGTTTTGTCGCTTGCTGCTTTTATCTCTTCCTATTTTACTTTTTTTTTTTATTTTTATTATTTTTATATTGGTTTTTTTTTATATTATTTTCAATTTTTTTTTTTTTTTGTATTTCAATTTTTACTTGTTGCTGTTGGTATGCAACGTTTGTAGCTTATTTCCCCAGATGTTGTTGCTGTTGTTGTTGTTGTTGTTGTTTTTGTGGTTGGCCTCTGTTCTATCTAGTAGATACATTTGTTTGTATCTATTCGTTGGCATTGTACATTGAGCTGTTGCTACTATTGCTGCTGCTGCTGCTGCTGCTGCTGTTGCTGCTGCTGTTGCTGTTGCTTCCCACGCGCCAACTGCTATCCGCATTTATATGCTAATTTGCCAGCAGGATACAGAGCAAGGAATATGTCTGGCAATGCTTACACAATTCACATTATCTGATTATGTTCTATGTCCTTATGTGTTATGCTTCTATTGCAATTCTATTACCAGTGACACTCAATGCCATTTTATCTGTTGTCAACTTGTTTGTTCGTTTCTTTGCCATTATTTCTTTGACAACTTGCAAATGTTACTCCCTTACCCACTCACTCGCTCTCTCACACACACACACACACACACATACACATACACACATATGTATAGATACATAAATTTGTACATTTATTGATGCTTATCATATCTAAACATTGAAAACACAACGAATCGAGGGAATAATATGAAAAATATATATATGAAATTGACTTAACATAATCACCGCCCACTTTAAAGCAATCAGCTTCGTCGTCGTCGTCGTCGTCGTGGTCGAATGGACTCGTAAAATATATTTGTTGGCTAATACCTTCCATTGATAAGAAAAATATTTTTTACTTTTTCCTCTTCTTTTTTTTTTCAACTTTTGTTTTGTACGTTTAACGGTTCTTTGCCGCTTGTTTGCACTTCGTGTGTGCCGTTGACAGGTGTTTGGGGTGCGGTTAAGCACACACACACACACACAGAGCAAATTGATGTAGTGGTGTACAGAGTATAGGAATGGGGGATGGGGGTTTTGCTTGGGTTTATAGAAGGTCGCGTGCCGTTTGTCGTCTCAACGTATTATGCAATTTGCTTTGGCTTATTGTTTGCTGCATTTAGCTATTTGGCTATTATTTATTGTAAATTGACACAAATGAATTCAATTGAATTGCAGCAGTAGCAGAGCAATAAGAAATGCTAACAGGGTGTTCATATTAAATACAGGGTGTTGTTTTTTTTTTTTTTTTTTTTCTTCCAATTAACACACATGTCTGTTGCTAAGTAAAGAAAATTGAAATAAAAAAAAAAAAATATAAAGACAAATGTGAAATGACAAAATAATGAAAAGTTAACGCATTTTCGAGTTTTGTTTTGTTTGTCATCGAATACGAATACTAACGCCCATAATACGACGAATTATTGGCCAGATTTGTTATCAACTGAATATACACTATTTACAACAATAAACAGCAACTAAAACACCAACAACAACAGTCAAGTACCACGTGTGGCAATATACTTATATTACGCTTTATTTATTTATTGCATTATGCTTTGAAGTTTTTTCAGCTGTTGATAAGTAATTAATTTAATTTGGATTAAAAATGCATGCAAGACATCGATTATATATATATATATATATATATGTAATATATATCTATGTATATATTTATATATAATATATATAATGCACATTGGTCAGTTATAAAACACAAATCTCGCTTTTGTTGTCACATCAAACAACACAAATAGAAACTATTCATAGAGCATTTGATTGTATACAAGTAATGTATATATATATATATATATATGTCTATATGATATTGGATTTGAATCACTTTACTTCAAACGATCTTTACTATATATATATATATATATATATACTTGTATCGAAATAAAAATAAATCTTTTTTCTAGAGTATTTTGCACCTCGTTCTTTCAATTTCATTGAATTCATTTTTGTTGTGTAAGCATTAAATGCTTATCACATTTATAGATATTAATGTATATATGTATATATATTTATTACTAATTAGTAATATATATATTTATATATATATATTACAATAATTTTGGAATCATTTTTTGATGTTTTTTGTTTTTTGTTTTTTGTTGTGGTTCTTCTTTGTTACTTTTCGCTTTGTACTTTGAGTTGTTTTCCTTGTTGAAACCGAAGGTGACTAATTTTTGGTTAATTTTTATAATAAATTTTATTTTAAAATAATTGTTTTTATAGCAATTAAAAATCTCTTATTATTTATATAAATAATTTTTTTATTCCTGTTTTTTATTGAACTTCCCTTTAATTGTTGATTTATTAGCTTTGATTATTACATATTATTTAGAGATTATTTATATTGTAGAAGTTTATTCATATATATATAATGATTCATTCAGTCTATTTACTGATTGTGAAATTACTCATAAAATGATACGATTATAGCACGCTTCTTGCATGCAATATAAACCGAGCTTAGTGCAATTTTTTTTTTGTGTTTATTGCAATTTTGCTATGAATTTTGTATATAAATTAAATTTTGTTTTTCTTTTTTTTTATTTATATGAAATTTAATATTACTTTCCCCGTTTCTGTTTTATAAACACATTGAATTCCGGTGAAGTAAAGAAGAGGCTCTAGAATTTTGTAGCATGCAGCTTTTGACTGTTTGCAAGTCTCGAGTTTCTATTGAAAATTGTTTTCAGCTTTGTTCTTAACAGTTTTAAATGAGATTTTTTTTTTTTAATTTATATCTATTATTGTAAATCAAACACATATCTGGCAATGTTTTGTTGTTGTTCTTGTTGTTGTAATTTTTTTTATTTTTACCCTGTAGAATTTGATTGTGTGTGGAAGAGTATGAAATTTCCCTCTTTAAATTTAAACCTGATTGTAGATATTATATACTTAATATATATATACTGCAGATCAATTAAATAAATATGTTATATATAATTTATATAAAGTAGGTGTAAATTATGCATAAAGTATATATATAAATGTATATATAATATATATTTTAATTCATTAACCTTTTTATAAGTAAAACATGCCCAATCTGATCTTTTTAATAAATTATTTATAATAGAATCAAAAAGATATGTGTACAATATGTCTGCACTGTATAAAAATCTAAGCAATTTTTACTTTTATTTGTGTAGATGTGTGTGTGTGTGTAATTACAGGGTGCTCTACACGCTTGTTCCAGCATTTTATCTTAAATGTTTCACTTATTGCTAATAAAAATTGAATAAAATCGAGCATTTCAATAACAACAGCAGACAAAGAAAGATATATATGTATATATATATATATAGTGAGAGAGATAAAGAGCGAGAGAGACACATATAGAGAGAGAGAGCTAGTTGCATTAAGAGTAAAGAGAAGCAGTAATGCTTTAATGGAGGCAGAGCCGCCATTTGGGGGGCTGCTGTTGCTGCTTCTCAGAGCTGATGACCCCGTTTATTTATTTTGTTTGTTGGATAGAAAAATCAATTAAGTATTAAATAGACTTGCCAAATACAACAACAACAGCAACAACAACAACAACAACAGTAACAATAGCAATAACAATAACAATTACAATTACAATTACAACAACCAAATCTCGATTGCTTGAATTAAGCGCATTGTGTGTATTGAGATACAAATTAATTTGCGTAATGAATACAATAGCAGTTAAATTAACTGGTATACTGTTATACGATACAATAGATTGTATGCTAGTATAACAGATTTCGTGTTATATATATATGAAACTGAAAGCGAAACTGTCAAGTGCACTCAACTGAAGGAGATGTCAACTTGTTCTAATACATTCACCTCTCATCAATATCTTCCTCTTCTATATCAATACACTATTGCCACTGCTTCTTCTTATGCCAACTAACATTACCCCCTCCCTCTCTCTCTCTCTCTCTCTGTCGTTCACCCCCGCCCCATATTACAACCGATGCACAGACAGCGAATCTCTCTTGCCCCTTTTGCTCTTTGTCTTGTCTCTCCATCACTTTAGGTTAATGCATTCAAGTGAAGTACAGTCGCGTTTCATCGTCGTCGTCGTTGTTCATGTTGTTGCTGCTGTTGTTGTTGTTGTTGTTGTTGTTGTATTTGTTGTTCTTATGACGATTTCCTTGTTTGCATTGTTGCATTCAAGTTTTGTGTTGCCGTCTGCTATTATTAGCCTAACATGTTTGAATGTTGCTGTTGTTTTTGTTGTTTATAAGTTTTGTTTGTAATTTACCTGTGGGCTCGCTCATGTCTGTAATTATCCAGCCAACCTTGTGACAATGCAGTTCTCTCTCTCTCTCTCTATCTTTCTCTCTCTGCCTGTCTGTCTGTCTCTCTACTCAATGTCTCTGTCAGTTTCTCTCTAACCCAAAACTGACACCCCTGGCACAGTTTTTATTATTATAATTTCTAGTATAATTTTTGTCGATACTAAATGGATACTCATTTGTTTAATGTTTATTTATGGTTGCATTAGTGTATGTCTCTCTCTGTATGTGTGTGTGTGTGTGTGTGTGTGTATATTTGTATCATGTGTTCTGTCTGTCAAAAAGTTACTCTATAAAAAAAAAAAAATTTCCATTTCATTTTACGAAGATTTTTTCTTTTTGCTTTATTCGATTCACTTTTATACTCTAACATTTCAGTTGTTATATGCCGCTCGTTAGATGCTAATTGAAATTAATTAACACATTGAATAAAAAAATGAATAGCAAAATAAAAAAAAAAAAAAACTTATTTGAAATTCCTTTATTGTTGTTTTGAAAATTCGATACTGTCATTGTATTGGTGCTATTTGTTCTTGTTCTTCCCTCTTTGTATAACCCACAACTAATTGTCATATGACGTTATTATAACAAATAATATTATTTAGCATTGACTTTTAATTGTTATCTTAAAAAGCATTTGTTATGAACTAAATGCTAATAAAACGTTTTAAAATAGTCTCTCACTTCACTTAGAGAAATTTTCAAAGAAATTTATTACATTTCATCTGAAGTGTTAACTGTTGCAAGTAGGTCTATAGTCTATAGCCTGTTCAATGATCACAAGTCTTTACTGTTGCATGATGAAACTTTTGTTGCCAAATAGATACTATTTGACAATAACGTTAATTTTTATTTTTATTATTATTTTTATTTTTATTTTTTTGTGACTTTTTCCTATATAGAGAAAAATCATTAAATCTTTTCTCTATATATGAACTAATGTTATGACATTCATTTTTATGAGTGGCCTTTGATTTATGCACCTACAAGCTGCAATGTGGCACGTCGTCTAAGGATTAAGTCAGCACACATCAAATCAACAACTAAAGTTTATGATGATTTTGTTTTACAAAATATTTTCACATATATCTGCATAAGACAGTTACTTTTAGCACGAGTTTTAATAAGGCTAAAAGCAATTGAAATGCGGGCTAATATCGTTTTACTCTATGAAATTGTTGTTGGTTAGTTATTTTCAACCTAAGCGTTAAAAATTTTTATATATTTTTGCAATAAAGCAATCATAAACCTAAATATATATATATATATATTATTTAGATCATTTAAAATCCTATCACATGGCTGAAAGTTCTGAATGAAGTACGTCTATCAAGGAAGGTTAAGTATGGCGTTCCCTTCAGGCGCACAGTCTGAACAGGAGGAATCCTTAAGTCTTTTAGATACTACCTTAACATATATAAATATATCTATATATAAGACTAATAAGATATATCTCTGAACTAAGAGCACCCAACTGAGTCTTG
>JBAMBS010001297.1:82500-202500 GCA_037044455.1 Zygothrica quintamaculata
GCAGCAACAGCAGCAACAACAGCAGCAAATGCAATTGGCGCCACCACCACAGCAATTGCCTGCCCATCAGCAGCAACAGCAACACCATCACCATCATCAGCATCAGACACAACAACAATCGACAACGCAACAGCAACAGCATCACCAGCAACAACATCATCAACAACAGCAACAGCAACAACAACAACAGCAACAACAGGCAGCATTAGGGACAGCCACACAAAGCCAGCCCAGCGTGCATCAGCAATTGCAATCACCAACACCAGTGCCAGCACCAACAGCACCGCTTGTCACACCCGGTACACTATCCTATTCAGCTGCCTCGGCACAAGCCATGCCCGCCGTTACCAGCAATGTGACAACACCCGCTGCCATTGCTGTTAAGCCTCTGAAAGCTGAGCCAACACGTGCCGCTCAACTGGATGAGTGGACCAACAAATATGCTGAGTTTTTGTCACGTCATAAAACAAATCTGACACCAATTAGTCTGCGACCACGTGGATTAACCAATCGTTCTAACTATTGTTACATCAACTCCATATTGCAAGCACTTCTTGGCTGCTCTCCATTCTACAATCTATTGCGTTCCATACCCAAACAGATGGCAGTTATGAGCGAGGTTAAGACACCCACTGTGAATGCAATGTAAGTGAAGATCCCCACTTCCAATAATATATATATATATATATATATATATATAAATATAGGTCAGCAGTCTGAACATTGTCACAGGCAAGTCAACAGTTGTCCAAGCGGGTTAACATGCTGACAACTGTGTTACGTTTGTGGCATAACAATTGGCATTGAACTCAATGACATGGCATTGGCTGCCTCCGTTTTGGACGCTTTGCCGTTGCGTAATGTCGAGATCGATGCAGGTGCATAATGTATACACATAGTTGTCCTCTCACTGGATGCTATGTGCGGTTTAATGCACGCACATTACAATACTATATACATATATATATATATATATATAGATATGTATAAATATATATATATATATATATATATCTTTATATGATTTAAACTTATAAATTTCTCATTTGATTTCCTTAATAGGATGTCCTTTATGAGCAACTTTTCGGCTTTACCTGGCGGCCAACGTTTGCGCATTAATAATAACAATAACAAATCTGCACAGATCAAGGGCAAGGATGAGTTTGCTGGAGTTGATTTACAATGCGAATTGGCATTTGAGCCAACTGAAATCTACAAATTGTGGAACGATAGTCGTGAGGAGCATGTGGAGGGCAGGCAGGAGGATGCCGAAGAGTTCTTAGGTTATGTGCTAAACAAGCTCAATGATGAGATGCTAGAGGTAATTATAACGAATACAATAACTAAACTATAACTAACTAAATATAAATAAACTTTGATTGAAGGTTATCAAACTAATTGCTAAACCAAGTGCACAGCAGAATGGTGACGAACAGGATCAAGATAATGAGGATGGTGGTGATGTCTGGCAGGTAAATTTTATATAAATATATATATATTCATATATATGATCAGTTAAAGCTTAACAATTTTTATATACATGCTTTAATCAGATGATTTGCAACAATCGCAACAAAGGTAGCGTCACACGTCAAACTGATTTTGGACGTACTCCATTGAGTGATATCTTCCGTGGTGAGTTACGTTCGCGTCTACAGCGTGAAGGTGAACACTCTACAGATGTTATACAACCATTCTTTACATTGCAATTGAACATTGAAGTAAGTTTTTTTTGTTAACTTATTTAAGTAACATCTTATATATATGTACTTCTTTCTATCCATGCAGAAAGCCGCTTCGGTAAAAGAAGCTCTAGAGATACTTGTGGGACGTGATCAGTTAGAGGGTGTTACGGGCAGCAAAACCAAACAGGAGGTTGTCGCCTGGCAGCAAATGACTTTGGAAAAGTTACCCATTGTGCTAATATTGCATTTAAAATACTTTGACTATAGATCTGATGGCTGCACAAAGATCTTAAAGAAAGTCGAGTTCCCAGTTGAGCTCAAAATTGATGCCAGTGAGTGATATTCTTATAGGGAAAGTAATATTATAAACTAATATATATATTCATTAATTTTTATGTAGAAATACTTGGCTCAAAGAAGACGTCACAGAAACAACGAGTTTATCGTTTATTTGCCGTCGTTTATCATGATGGCAAGGAGGCCTCCAAGGGACATTATATAACCGACGTTTTCCATACAGGATACAATAGCTGGCTGCGCTATGATGATAGCACAGTGAAACCAATTGGTGAAAAACAAGTGCTCCAACCGCACACACCGCGTGTGCCTTATCTATTATATTATCGCCGCTTTGATACATTACCACAGATGCAGACAAGTAATGGCGGTGGTGGTGCTAATGCCACATTAGGCGCCAACAATACCCATGCCTCTGCCAATGCCGGCTCAAATTCATCAGCTGCTAATTCAGCTAAATAAAACATCAAATTTAATAAATATTATAAATATACATACATACATATATATATATATATATATATATATAAAATAATATTAATACTAGTGTATATATATATATGTATGAATTTATATATATATATATATATATTGAGGTGAAAAGGCATACGAACTAATGGCATGGCAGACTTTTGGTTTTCTATCAAATGTAAATTTTAAGCAAAAACACAAAAACAGAAGCAAAAGCAAAAACATAAAACATAAAACAAAAATATATATTATATATTTAAAATTACTTTAATTTTAAGCCCAAAGTCCAAAGCGCATGTACGTGTGAATGGTTGTTGTAAATGTGTGTGTGTGTGTGTGCGTGCGTGTGTGCGTGGTGCAAGAATGATTCTAACTTTATATGTATCTATATGTAACTGTATGTGTAAGTGTATGTTGTGTGTATGTGTGAGTGTCCTTGTGTGCGTATGTTTAGTGTCTTCATAGTTTTGTAAACTAAATCAAAAGAAAAGTTATATAAAAAAAAAAAACACCTAACTGTAAGTCTTAGCCCTAAGTTGTATACGAATACAGTTAAATGTTGGGAATTCAATTGAAGTTAATAACAAAAAATATAAAAATATTCGTTAAAATTGAAATCTGTACAAAAAAAGTAACAAAAAAATGAGAAAAAAAATTACAAGTAAACAAAAAAATGTTATCATTTATCTAATTATACATATACATATACACATTTATATACATATACACAGAGAAGTTAAAAGGTTTTATTAGTTGCTTTAATTAGTTGAAATCAGCGTTTTTTCTTTTCTTCTTTATTTTTTGATTTCCTTATATGGCACAAAGAATTGCTGCCGCCGATGTGCATTAGCATATAGAACATATTTATATATATATATATATATATATATTTAAATATATACATATATATAGAACAAAACACTTTTCTATGTATGTACATGAATTGGAAAAACTTAAACTAAAATATATATATATATATCGATTATTTTAATAATAAAGTAAAAGTTATAGCTGTAGTATACAATTGCCTTAGTGATTGTTGTATGCTGATGTGGCATGCAGCATGCATTTAGCTGCTAAGGCAAGAAATCAGCGTTGATAAAAAAAAAAAAAATTAATTAAATTTCATAAGAATATTGATGAAATTAAATGAAAATAATATGTTACTGTCTAAAAATAAATGAATGCTTTGAATATGCTTTAAAACAAAATCACAAACACACACACATACACACATTGATATGTAAAAACAAAAAGAAATGAAAAAATTTATAAATTTTATTAATTATTTGATTTTTTTTTTGTTTTTTTTCTTCCTTGTATGGAATACAATTTATGGAATACGTAGCATTATTATAATTAATTTTTTTTTTTTGTAGAAGAGCTCGCAGGGTAACTAACAAGAAGCAGAGAGTATATGTAAAACACAAACACACACACACACACATATATATATACAAATACACACATACAAACCATATATACACATACACATACACACACGTTTATATACAAATATAAATATTATAACTTAAGTTAAAATATTTTTTTTTTTTTTTTTTTGGAGTTTTCGTTAACAACTTTAAAGAACGCAGCAGAACTGCTTAACAAATACACATAATATAATTATTATTGTTTTGTTTAATTTTTTTATAAATCTATTTTGTATATTAACTTATTAAATTTAAATGTTTTTTTTTTTTAACCATTAAAAAGAAAAACAAAAAAATTAAAAGTAAAACTAAAAGAACTTCAACTAATCCCATTTTCTAGTTTGTTTCTATATAAAAGAAAAGAGAAAGAAATTATTTGTAATCCATCTAAAAACACACACATATTGCTTATATATAGTATATAGTAAGAAAATTACTTTGTTTTGTTTACTAAATTTTATTTTATATTCTTTATCATATATTCATAACACATACACTTACACACACAAACAAACACAATGAGACATGAATACATACAAAATTATAATAGCTATAGATTATCGTGCCAATGTTTAAATTTTTGATATACATAAAAATAACAATGAAAATATCAACATTTATTAAGCAAAATAAAAAAAAAAATGATTAAAATTTATAATATATATATATATATATATATATAAATAATAAGAAGGATTAAACATATATAAGTATATACAAGAAATATCGTTTTGATAGACAAAAATGAATACATATTGTTAAAAGCTAAATTAGTTATGAAAGTTTTTTGTTAAATTAAGTTTTTCTATTTGATAATCAATATATATATACATATATATATATATATATATAAATATATGCATACACACACATACGCAAAACTAAAGAAGAAGAAAGGTTAAAAGAATTAGGGAAAATATTTGAAAATTGAGTTAAATTTTTTATAAGCAAATTAAACGAAAAATTTCCCTAAAAATCTTTATGTTTTATTTTTATAATTAAAAGCGAACAACAACAACAAATGACAGCGACAAGTCTAGAAACATGAATTAAATACAAAAATATATCTTAATATATACATAATAATATATATTGATATATATGTCTATATATACATAAAGGGGAAAAACGTTAAATGTAGTAATGCATGTATGTATGTATATCATATAAATCATATATCAACATACGACCATATATATATATATATATATAAATTTATATATTTTGATGTTACTCACACATATATATCTATATATATATATACATATATATGAATTATTTGTAAGCCAAATTATAGGAAAAATCGAAGCAAAAACAAAAAACAAAATAGGAAACATTTTTTACGGCGTTTGCGCTTTTGCTAGTTACAAATAGGTTCCTAAAAAACAGTAAGTATATATACATACAAACATATGTATATATATTTAATAAAAAAAAAAAAACGAATTAAAATACAAAGCTAAAGTTTGAAAGAAATATCAATTGATAAAGTAAAAAATAAAATGTTTAAAAAGAAAATAAAAATAGAAATTGTAGTTAAAAGCCAAGCTATAAACATATAAAACAAAATAAAACAAGCATAAAAACATTTATTATATAATCATATAATTTATGTAAAATTAAAAAACAATAACAATAAAAAACAGTAAAAGTATCGAAAGCTGCAAATGAATGTAAAGCTATTATAAAAAAAAAATAATTCTATTTAATTTTTTTTTTTTTTTTGTATAATTTTCATTTTAATAGAAACACAATAATCACACTTACTCTATATATAAATATATATGTACACTTTATATATATAGATATATATATTTAAATATTTTTTTAAGCGAAATAAACATGTTAAACATTAATCGCGCGTATTAATAAATAATTATTAATAATAATAATAGTTGCAACCGAAACTAAAGACGTAATAGTTTTATATATAAACGAATAAATGTCAGCAAATTGTTTTTTATATACATAAAAACGGCAAATATATATATATATATATATGGGAATACTCCACAACAATTATTCATATAATATATTTTTTTTAATTTAATTGTTTTCAATAATTATATATATACATAAATATTTTTTTATTCTGTTTTATACAAAATTTGTTGCCTTTTCTTTAAAATTTGCTGGAAAAATATTTCTGTTTTTTTATGCTTTGCCTTTCTATGTTTTAGTTTTTAAGTAGTTTCTAAGGCTGTGTAACTAACTAATTATATATATATATATATATATATATATATATATGTATGTATCTCGTATATATATATATATATAAACGTATAAACGTATAAACATATATAAAACAACAAATTAAAAATTTTAAGCCGAATCAATATAAAAATTATTTTTATTATTAATATTATAATTATTATTAATATATGAATATTATTATTATTATTATTGTTTTGAGAATTGCCAGATAATTTTTGTTTTACTTTTCCAATTGATTTCTTATATATATGTATCTGTTTATATATATGTATATATATATATATATACATATGTGTTTTCAATTGAGCAAAAATGTTGTGAAAGCATCAGAAATAAGAGAGAGAGAGAGAGAGAGAGAGAGAAGAGTTGAAAGCAAGATAAAAGCGAAGAATAAACGAGAATTGGCAAGTGCACTTACTAAACGTATATTAAAAAATACGCTAAAAACAAAAACAAAATAAGAAAAACAAAATCCTTAAGTATATATACATATATATATATATATATATATATATATTTAACTAGTAAACTAAAATCAGAATACAAATTAAAGTTAAATATAAACATACATAAAATAAATATATATATATTTTGTTTTTTTTTTTTTATATATATATATATAACAATTTTTTGTAATGCGAGTGTATAGTAAGTACTCGATAAAATGAATATAACGAAGCAATTTTCAAAATACAAATTTATATTGCAAATAAATCTACACGAAATACAAATAGAAATAGAAAATTAGTGGAAAGAAATAAAGGAAAAATAAAAAAAAAAACAATTGAAAAACAAAAATAAAAAGAAAACAATTTAAACGAAATCGAACGATAAATTATACATTGAAATACTTTTAACAGCTAAAAAAAAATATAATAATAACATCAAATAATAATAATAATAACGTTTATAAAAAGTAAATATATATATATATAAATATATTTAAAAAAAAATATTAAAAAAAAATATTAAAAAATTACAACAAGCATAAAAAAGTAGTCCACATTTTAGTTTAAAAAAATAAAAAAACAAACGAATTGATAATGTCTTACTAAATAACAAATTAAGATAATACCTATATATATATACGTTTATATATAACATAACATTTGTAATATGATATAATACAGCAACGGAAACTAAACAAAAAATAAGAAAAGAAACAAAAAACAAGCAAACAAATTTAACTAGCAATAAAAATAAATAATACCATTACCACAATTTGTATCATTTTTTAAGCAGTGCGCAGCTAGAAGGCAAGGGAACTGTCAAGGAAAACGAGAGAGAGACACAGAGGGAGAGAGTCTTTTTATATATAGAGTATATATATATATATATACATATATATGTGCAGGTGTAGGTCAAAGCTATTACTATAGACCGAAGATACTCAAAACCGGTTAACTCAATACCCAAACACATTTGAGCCTTAAGATACCCTGTCAAGTGTACCCAAAATAAAATTCAACGACACAAATGTGTACAGTATGCAAAGTACCTAAATACATAATGTGCAATGAGCTAAATGTATCCTAACAGTAATATATTTAGTACATGGATCTAAACGGTACTATTGCCAATCAATTGCATATAATTGGCAACTATTTGCTTAGGTACAAATGTCAAACAATTGGTACATAATACTTGTAAATTTTTTGTACACATTTGTTGCTTTTCTAAAACTAGTAGAAACTTTTACTCTAAGAATTGAAGGGTAAAAATTTATTATGATTGATTTCATTGTATATATACTTGATATTTCTTATTATCATTGTGTTAATCAAGTCAGTCATACCCAAGTTAGGTGCTACAATAAGTTGCAACAGATTTATTTTTTTCGTTTAGTCTTTCAAAATATTTGTTGAAATCAGGCGGACGTCTCGTCTTCTGCGAGCTGTGATTCATTTGTTATGCGAATCACAAGCGAAACAAACAAATAACAAAACTCGTTTTTAAACTTATACTCTATAATATCCATACTATTCATATACATACACACATACATTTATATATATATATATATATATATATATATATTTATTTTCTTTTTTGTGGAGAGTTAAACTTAAGGCTATGATGTTTATTTGTGAATCAGTCACAGAACAGCTGAAGGTGCAGACTGATGGTGACATGCACATAATCGCAAGAAATGCAAAACTTCAGGAATATTTGTATATAAGAGATCTGGGGATTCTATATATATGTTTGTATAACGGATATATGTATAGGAGGCATGTATCGGAATGTGCTATGTCTGGTGATGGGCCTAATATTGGGCATGCAATTGACTGAATTTTTGGATTATTTGACATTAACAAGTGATGTATATGAGAGCACAGCTATTGCAGTAGATACGGCAGCAACACGTACATTGATTAAAGGTACTCTGGTGGACAGGCTATACGATGAGACTCGCGTGCTGTGCCTAGTGCTGACCAATCCCTCGAACCACAGTACAAAGGCGGCAAAGGTAAAGTCAACATGGGGTGCACGTTGCAATAAATTGATATTCATGAGTAGCAAAGATGACGAGCAGCTTGGAGCTGTTAATCTCAATGTGACGGAGAGTCGGCAAAATCTATATGCCAAAGTGCGTGCAGGCTTAGCCTATGCCTATCAGTATGTGGACGATTATGACTGGTTCCTCAAAGCGGATGACGATACGTAAGTTGTCATTGAATAGAAATAATGGAGCTATTAAATAAATTGTACTTTAATTTTACAGCTATGTGATAATGGAGAATCTGAGACTATTTCTTTATCCCTATGATACGGAGGCACCAGTTTTCTTTGGACATCGTATACGCACGACATTCCCACACGGATTTATGTCCGGTGGTGCTGGCTATGTGCTCAGTCGTGATGCATTGCGTCGCTTCAATATTGTTGCACTGAATCATTCAAAACTCTGTCCAGATAACACACGACCTGAGGATAGACAAATATCCTATTGTTTGTTGAATGTGGGCGTGGTGGCTGGTGATACCAGAGATGAAAAAGGACGCGAACGCTTTCTGCCACTAAATATAAGGCATCTAGTACCACAAGTAGTGCGTGGTTCCTGGATTGACAAATATTATTACTTTAAGATGAATGTAAGTAATTAATTACCATCCATTGAATATTCTAGCTAACAGTTATCTATTTATTTCTTATAGATGAGCGATTGTTGTGCTGATTCAGTAATATCCTTTCATTATACTAAGATGTTTGAGTTCGATATGTTCGAATTCTTAATATATCAGCTTAAAGTCTTTAATCTGCCAGTAGCTACAAAGGTATTACCAAGACGCTTAAGCTACGATGAGATGGAGGAAAAATTAGAGTTTTGGGATAAACAGGAAACTGATAATACTTCACCATTTACCATACTGCACTGATCAACTCTATATAAGTTAATCTAATTTATTTTTAATCTTAGTTTCCTAAGGAATCAATTATTTAATGGTGCTAAGATCGTTTACTCGCTTTTGGTTCTATGAAATGCTGTATGTAAGACATATGAAATATTATGAAGAGTAATTTAAAGTCAGCTTTGCCATACTTCAAAGTCAGTATAGATATGTATTACTTAAACTTAATTAAAAACAGTTTGTTTAATTTATATTAGGCAATGTGTCTAAGCCAAGTTCAATAGAAATCTGCCGACTTGAGTCAAACTTAATGAAAGGTAAAATGAATTTTATACGTATTTCTCTAACAGTAGTTCATTTAACTACTCTCAGATTCATCAAGCTTAATATATATTATTGTATATTTTGGCTAATTATAAATCTGAATAGTCTTCTGTAAGTTGTATACCATATCCGAGTTTCGACCTAGTTATAAAACTCTTTGGGATAATCCTAAGATAACAATAGAATGGCTAACAAATTTCTATAGATCAAGTGTAAGCCAAGTCAAAACAATAAATTGCTTTAAACATGTTTCAATATAGATACGGGAATGTATTTATATATAAGAGTGAGTGAGAGAGGAAAAGGAAGATAGATAGAAAGTTGAGTCTATATAATAACCAAGAATAACATTTGCGGGATATTTAAGGTCTTTGATAAATGATATAGGCGTATGAGTAAAGTTAATGTAATTGCCCGAGTTTGTAAATAAAAACAAGCTAGACTCTAAGAAAGAGAACAAGAGAGAGAGAGAGTGAGAGAGTGAGAGAGATAGAGAGAGAGAGAGAGAGTAAAAGAAGAAGAAAGAGAGAGAGAGAGAGAGTAAGAGGTAGACTCATAGCTGAAACAAAGATTTATTTGACAATGAAGCAAACAATTGCATGTTACTATGAAGGGGCACATAGAGTATGGGGCATGGGGCATGGGGCAAACAACAAATATGGGTAACAAAAGTTTAGCTGTCCATTGGCACAGCTTTGGCCATTTGTCAATGAAGTCGGGTGGGTACAATTGAAGACCCTTGCTTTAAAGCCCAATTTATCACAAAAGACGACGGCCGCGTGCCGCGTGCGCCAGTCACAGACGTCCGCCTCTAAGGATTATATCGAGTACACAGAATTTCTTTATATACATATACATATATATATATATATAGTGTATATATATATTCATTTATAACAAATACGAATAGTAGAATCGAGAACCGGAAAATCTAGTGAAACGTGCCAAGCACGTGAAAAATACCTAGGGATCTGTGTTGCTTATACGAATTTGTATTGGTGTTGCTGTTGCTTTTGCCTTTGTTGTTGTTGCTGTTGCATCCGCGTCGCTATTGTTGTTATTTATGAGCATCGAAATGAGCTGAAACTGCAGCACAAATGCTTTAAATTTTGGGGAGGGGCTGGTGAGGCAAGGCACGCGAGCCCTACCACTACCTATGGACCGCACCTTGGATAAAGGATAAACTCGTTTTTGGCAAGCCCAATGGCTATACCCATACCCATATCCATACCCATAGCTATGACTCTGACTGTGGATAAGTCTATGACTGTGGATATGGCAATGGCTATGCAACAGCAGCTGCCACACTAAAAACCGAGACTCAGTCGTGCTGTAAATGTTATGTAAAATGTGTAACACATTTACGACCCGATTGTTTTTCTCTATCCGTGTGTATAGATATGTTTATGTATATGTATATGAGTGTGTGTGTGTGTGCGCGCGCGTGTACCGCTATCTAACAAGGGGTTGCCTTTTTTTTTATTGTTGTTTAGTTTGTTTTTTGGAACGTGTCCTGGAACGTGCCCCTGCGCCCCTAAGTAATACCAATGCGCTTGCGCAGCGTTAGCCGCGCCTTTTGTCAGCTTAATTTCCATATTTGCATAAATAAAAATTCTGTTGATTGGAACAGTTGCTACATACAGAGCTTTATCTCTACATATATGTATATATATATACTAGACTGACTTCTTTATATATATGTATATATGTTGTACAAAGGGAACACGTGTGCCGTCCAACAAGCCGTGAACATGCAAATGATTCGAATAGAAATTGAACTGGTTCTAGACATGCACAGCATGACAGATTTCAATGATGATGAAGTATTGTCGTTATCGTTGCTATAGCTGTAACAATTGATAAGGAAACGGCAGCTGTTAAGCTACACCTAGGCATAGAGTTGAGCCAGACAAAAGGATTGCTTAAAAGCGCACATCATTAGCCAAGGGAAACCAAGCACATGCCGCAGTATACGCTTAATTATGCGCTTTGATGTTTCCATAGACATAAAGTCTAATCAACCCAAAGTCCTATTAAGCTTTGCCTGGGAATACAAGCAAAATCTCTCTTCGATATAGATCATGTCATCAAAATTTGTGGCAAACAATCCTTCTATATATTTCACAGATCCTGTTGACGATTCACTTAACTTAGTTTAGTACTTCATTACCAAAGTTTTGAGTTTCTTATGAGCAATTGAATCCTTTCTTATCTCTATTTTCTTAAGGTTTCTAGTAAACTTTATTGAGTTACTACGTTAATTTCAGTTAACTTTTATTGTTATATATAATTGTTTAATTTGTGTGCTATTTCAGTTTTGAGTCGTAACCTTCAATTTGTTTTTGTCGTCCCTTAATTTAATAGGACTATTGTGACCTCCATAAAAGTTCGTCCCAAAACTTGCTGCTAGTGTTGTTGTTGTTGTTGTTGGATTCATCCTCCTAGCTTGAACCATTTACCATTTAACAACTACCATCAACCATTATCATTGCCATTGATAAACCCTTAAGTTGTTGGCATTGAGTGTGTCGTTAATGTCCACAAATTGTCTGAATCATTCGCTTCTCTTAAGACCCAAGTCACAAGCAGTAAACGAGGCTTCTCTGTGTATCCTTTCTTCATTTCATTGCCCTAAGACCGCAACGCCCATGTAATTAGTAGCATTCCATAGCTAACAATCGACTCTTGGTGCCATTTAATGTTAAGGAGTAGAGAGAAAAAAACAAAACCCAAATAAAACCGAAAAAAAAGAAAAGGACATTCCCTTGACTTGCTTGCTTAGCTCTATTCTTCTCTACACTGGCGACAGGCTGTCTGGCACTCTGTTTACACACATTTTCGACGACGTTTTATAATCAATTTAATGGCTTCCCTGATGCAGGGGACAAATAATACTCGTACTCGAATTCAATGAAATGAAGAAGAACAAGAATAAGAAAAAAATGTTCGTCCTTGTGCACATAAAAAGTAACTACACTCAAGGTAAAAACCAGAAGACAATGTGCAAAAGGCACATGAATAAAAAGTCAACACCAGGGAATATCAAGCAATGGGCATTTCAATTTGTTCCCTGCCTAAACTGAAACCTACAATTGGCACTTTTTAGCTAAGGAATTGTTTCCCCTTTTTTTCTGTTTCTTTTCCTTCTTCTTTTGCGGCGCCGCAACTCAATTAAGTGACGAAAGTTGAATGAAAACCCAAAAGGGCAACAGCAACAACTGCGACAACAACAACGACAACAACATCATCAACAACAAAGGCGAGCACCTCGCTAGACTCCGATAAGAAAGGCGGATCTGGAACTGAAACCGAAACTGAGAATGGGATTGGGAATGGGAATGGGAATGGGTATGGGAAAGAGACTGAGACTGAGACTGAGACTGAGAAGGGTCGTCGTTGAAGCACATAAATGCCTCCGCAAAAGGGGCTGTGGTGACTCAACAATGTCTTGAACGTGTTGCTTCGCTTCCTGGGGGCAAAGGAATGTTTCTTATAAGGATTTCCATGCTGCCTTGCAACTAGCAACCCCTAAATAAAAAAAGGAAATAAAAGAAACGCTAAGACTTGTCAGAGGGGTTTCCTTTTGGCACTGGCGCGTGCCAATAAAAGCAATGCTTAAGACGACGACTGAGACGCAGGCCGCGACTGAGACAGTGACTGTGACTGAGACGGAGACGGAGACAGAGACTGAGACATTGACATACCTGTAGCTATAGCTGAAGAAGGATTCATTGCTGACAAGCAGCTCGGTGACGTTCATTACCTTCTCGTCCGTCTGCCGTCAATGTTGTCGTCGTACTCGTCATCGTCATCGTCATATCCATAGCCATAGCTATAGCTATAGCCATAGTCATCGTCGTCGTCTTTTGGAGCGTCATTCTCGTCATTGCAGTGCAGTTTTGTCGTATAAATTTCTTTACAACCTTTAACTAGTTTACTTGTAAGTTGAAGTCCTGTGAGTCATTGGCGTGTTGTAAAAACGGAAACGAGCTGCCACAGCGGGGTTAAAGTGCATTTTCTTTTTGTTTTAACTCAAATTCGTATATCAACTATAAAGAAAGAAAAAACAAAAATGAGAAAATAAAAAAAAACATATATTGAAAATTATAAAAACACTAAAAACCGGCAATTACGACACACGTGTATATTTAAATGTATATATATGTGTATGCGAAAAGGACTCAAAGGAAGTGGCAGCGAAGCGTTAAATTGAAGCATGCCAAATCAATTAAAAATTTTTAGTTGCTTGTTTGCCTGACAGTTTGCCATTGCTTCAAGCGTCTGTTTACATGGCAACAACTATAACTATTACTATTTTCTTTTAGTTTTTCTTTTCTTTTCTTTTTTTTTTTAATATATATATATATTTTTTTAATTTTTCCAAATGCTGTTTTTGGTGTTGTGCTATGTTGTTGCTGTTGTTTTGCCCGCATTGAAGTTGGCGACACATGCAGCTGCCGCTATTCGCTTATCGCAACGATATAAAAATCAAAAAATACCTTTACACATGATTTATCAAGCACTGCATATGCGTATGTATGTGTATTTGGTGTGTGTGTGTGTGTGTATGATGTGTGTTGCAGCTGCCGTTGCTCTTTGCTGGCCCCTTTTGGTATTTTTGGGCTGTGATCGCCCCTGGCCGAAAAATGCTTATGCTATAGTCGAACCAGTTCAAAATTCAACCCCCTGTTAGATGGTCCAAACAACCTTATTTTATTTTACTGTTTTTTTTTGTTTTTTTTTGGGGTGGCTTCTTATCTATGTCTGTGTGTGTGCCATACAATTTATTAGCACAAACTCTCACTTATTTAGTAGCTTTTATTTTTGTTGTTGTTGCTGTTGTTGCTGTTGTTACTGCACATAAAGTGCATAAAATTCAAAATTTTCTAGTTGAAATATACAAATTACGTTGGGCGCGTGTATATGTTGGTTTTACATACAAAAATATATATGTATATATATATATATAAATATATAAATCTGCCTGAAATGAAATGTTAGAATTATTATTGCCACCCTTTAGAGTTGCAACATGCAACATGCCCCGTTGCTCCTAATTACCTTACTGCATCTGCGTGTATATATTTTCTGTATGTCCAGTTTCCAATATCCAATTTGCGTGGTGCACAGTGCATTGCGCACTGTGGTGCAGTGGTTGCTGCCATATATATATGTATATATATATATATATATATATATATATATGTGTATATATGCATTTCTAGTATACTTTTCATTTGGTTCAACTTACTCTAATAAAGTGCTTAGGCTTATCACTGGATGTGAGTGGTATGTCAGAAACAAAACATTACACAGTGATCTGAAAGTTGCCACAGCATTCCAGCAAATTAATTTTCACTCAAGTCGGTACAATCGTCGCATTAATAACCACAGCAATAGGTTAGCCAAAAGGCTGACTAGAACTCGCCCAGGACGACGCCTAAAAAGAGGTCGACCTCATAACCTCATAAGTCGAATGCCCAGAAGGAGGCAAATTTGATGTTTAATTATTTAATAAGCTACACCTTAGTGGTTAGCCGGTGCGCCCAATTGGGTTTAATTTTTTGATAAAAAGGACACAAAGAGGTCTTAGGACCTCGGCTTCCTTAATAATATTAATAAAAAAAAAAAAAAAAAAAACTCTAAATTCTAGATTTTTGTTTCAACCGAGCACAATGAACTCTTTCAACAACGAAGTCTCTTCATGTGGAACTAATGAAAATTGGTAGAGCTCTGCGAGTGCCAGTGCGAGTGCGAGCAAATTAAGGAAAACTAATATCCACAGCATCATTATACTTCTATATTAACCATATAGCATATATATAACTATACTACTATATATATATATATATATATAAATGTATATATAGATATGTTTGTTTTTGTATAAAGTTTCCAACTTAAATTATATGCGCTATAATTAGCTGTATACCAATTCCTATGGCATGCTGCATTCGAGTCCTGTGCTTTTTATGATATAAACATATATATATAAATATAAGTTTAAATATGTTGCAACAACTTACTATTAACCGTTAATTAAGCTTTAACTATTTCATTATTTATTATTTAATTTGCCTGAATCACAACATAGTTAGTTTCCTATAACAAGCCATTTTACACAAGCCAAAAACTTACCCCAACCAAAGGATATACGCTGCAATCGGCTGATGATACCAACATGGGCATGTTTCATACATATATATAGCTTATTTTTTTCGTTATATATAAAATAGAAACATATACATATATATGTAGATAAATCGATTATCAAATACAACTAAAGATATTCTAAAGATTTCAAGAACAACTTTAACTGTTTGGGCTGCCTCTTCATCCATAAGCACTTGCAACATTGAGCGGTTTGTGAAGTGTTTGGTTTTCTTATGAAGAAAGGCATATTGTGCTCAAAGTTGCAACTGTTGACTAGAGGTATTCAAAATTGTTTAGTCTTCCATTACGAACACACTACAGATTAATCATTCAATTAAGCATATGGTATAAAAGCCGATAAATCATGTATTTATCTAATGACAAACTCTAACATTTCCTAATGAAGCAAAAGGAAAAACTAAATTGTCGCCATTTGATGCACCAACAGAACCAATGAATGAAAGCAACGATTCTAAAAGGGCTCCTAAAAATAGGAAAGTCTTCATTTGTGTAATACCCATGATTTATACACGATTTCAGCTTAAATATATGCAATTATCATGTCAATTAGTATTTGCCATCACAATCTTAAGAAAGAAACGTTGGAGTTATATGATTAAGATTTGCAATGAATTTTTTTATATATATAAGTTAAAGTGATTGTTTGTTAGACTTATCGAACTTTTCCTTTTACAATATACTCCTTATAAAAGCAATGTTGGCGGGTGTTCCCTATTGCAAGAAACTCTAACCTTACGTTGACGTTGTTACGCCGGCAAATCTACAGAACGTTAAAGTTCTTCTTGTTTAACTTTTCTATTTATTATCCGATCGTAATGAAATTTGGTATATAGGTCAAGCATAGCGTATTTCTTCAGTGTATCACATAGAAAACGTACAGTATGTTAGAATCAACATATCAAATTTGGTAACTCTTTAATACAGACTTGTAGATGTTTAAAGCGAAATGGATAAGGCCGACTCTTGTTGCTGATTAAGAGTGTATAACATTATAGGGTTGATGATGCTTCAACATTTTTCGGTAAAGGGATCAAAAGGTATAAACCAAAATGTATATTTGCTTCAGTTTATAGTTGCTCAAACGCTTAATAAGTTCCGTTTGCGTCAGTTGCTGATTATAGAGTATGACTTAGTCTGTAAATAGAAATATTTATCTTGGCAGATGATGACACTTATTCAAACAATTGCCAGAGGCGTAGGGAGGTTTGAAAAAGGGATTTAATTTGGATAGTTTTCAAAAGGCTAATAAAATCTCTTTGAGTTCTGCTAAGATTTAAATTATGATAACTTTACTTTGCTACATATGTCCCCTCTTTGCCTACGCCCTTGCATCTGTCAAAAATAATAACTCTTGAGCTTGATAAACATAGACTGATAGCAGCTAAATGAAAATCAAACTTCCCATAACAAATTTGCACAAGAAACAAAATCAAAACAAGATATTAAAGTGTTGCTCATCAGATAAGCAAGAAGCAACTTAATTGAGCGTATAAAAGGAGCATATACTTGGTGTCTACATCACATTCACCATACAGACATAGACAGTATAAAGGTATTACCATGCACTGCAGCACTATTTTACTAATCACTTGCTGCTGCCTGGGCGCAGGACTTGTTTCTGTTGATGCTGCAGCAGTCAATACTGCAGTACAAGCAGGACCACCAGCCAGCAATTTTTACTTGGAGCTAAAAGCATTTCTACGCAGTCTACCAATTAAACAGATACAGAATGTTGTGCGTCCCTATATGTTGAATGATGCAGAGTTCCAGGCGTTCATAAGACAGATCAACTCTATCGAAGCCTTCAACTTATATCAACAAATATTCAATCATCCATCTGTAAATCAGTTGCTACAATGGTTATCCCAACAATTGCGACTAGCTGGTGGTTCCCTTGGGGTATTCGAGGAACTGGAAATCGAGGTGAAAGTGCTCAACAAACATTACTTCTGGTCCCAGTTGGTCTATGGCATGTCTGGTTTCCAACAGGAGCTTAGCTATATCTATCATCCGGGCATTTTGCGCCAAGTGTTGAACGACAATGCCAGCCGCAATGCCAACTTTGCCGAGTTGCAAAAGCGTCTGGTTGGCCTGCAATCGGTCTATGACTATGCCATATCCACACCACAGGCCAAACGCTTTTTCCTTACCCTAAGCACGTTGGGTGTAGATGTGGAAGCTATCAATACTATAATACGCTATGAGTTTGGCTGGAGCGATGTGAAACCAACTTTTGGCTACTACTAAAGTTAACCAGAAAAGATTTCACATTGTTGCAATTGCTATATAAATTTTATTTATCAACATGTTATACAAATATATACAAAATAAAAAAAAATTTCTGCTCGAAGTTTAAAATGAATTTTTCGATTGATCAAAGTAACATTTCCTACAAGCTGGAGACTGTAGCAAGTGCCAAGAACTTGTATAAAGTATAATTACAAAGGAATTTGTGTTGTTCCATATAAATTCTATTTTTTAATAATATATTATATCAATATTTATATTTATATCTTGCTCTAACTATCTTGTTAATCTACAGCTCATTCAGTTTAGAACACAAAGCTGCTTATGTTTTTTTTTTTTTTTGGGGTAAGTGTTTGTATTGAGTTTTGTTACCCTTTTGATTTGCTTTTCTGTTATTTTATAATTGGTTTTTTATTTAGAGGTTTAAAGTGTTAGATCCTTTGAGTTATGAGCGGGCTACTATCAGGGTATTTGCATCATTTAGACAACAGATGCTTTAAACTTTATGAATGTCGCAATAGTAGTAGAATAGTAACAATTGGGTGTACAGTGTACACCCTCAGTCAGTGGGATAATTTGCGTTGAGTTGAGATGAAGTATCCATGGCAATGCTATGATTAAGTAACAGATGAGCCATACAAGTATATATCCAGTATAGAGCACTGTACTATGGCCTATGTCCTGGCATTGCTTCTGGGGCCGCACATGCGATTTAATTGAAACAAACCAAACAGGAAGCGGCTCAACGACACAGCAGCAACAGCAATAGCACAGGACACAAAGTAAATGGGGTGCTTTTGTAATGAAGTTCACAGTTGGCATTTGCCACTTCCCAGTTGCAAGTTGCCAGTTGCCAGTTGCCAGTTGCCACTTCCCAGCTAACAATTCTGGTAGGAGTAGTCGCACTCTCATACCGTATACAGTTACTCATTAAATGTGGCAAGCAGAGTCGCGACGTTCGCTATGAAATTGGAATTGCAACGGAAACTAGTTAATGTGAGGCTATTGTCAAAAGCAGAAGCGCAACTTGTGCAATTTTCACACACACACAACACCAGCAGCAGCACGAGCGGCAGCAACATCGGCAGCGACGTTAACCGCTCAGCCGCAGTCACTGTCAACGTCGACAGCAAATCTTATACAGGATCTTTGCTTGCTAGGCGGCTAAACAATAAAGAAAAAAAAATATATATATATATATATATAAATGTTAAAGACTCGCCCCCTTTTTTTGCGGTGTACGCGTCCAATTGGAATTTTATATGGCGGGGTTAAAAAAAAAAAGAAAAGAAATGGAAAAAAATGAAATATATATTTTATATATGCGCCCTGCAATGCTCTAGACCCCCTCCTCTCTCCTCTCGCCTAACTACCACTCCATTACCTAAATACGATATGAACCCTTCGTCCCCTGTATGGAGTATGCACTGTGACTGACATGCGGATATACGAGCAGTGTACAAAATGCGGCTGCAGTTTTTGAAACCACCCCTAAGGATTCAAAAAATAAAAACGGGAAAAAAAGGCGCCCTAAAACAATTTTTAAAGAGCTCTATTGAAATCAGCAACAGCCTCAATTGAAACGCTTTAGGTATTAAAATCGGATTCAGGTTGCGATTCGGAATAGGAATTGCAATCGGAATCGAAATCGGTTTCAATATCGGAATTGCACTACGATCCAGCTCTGTTATGTATGTATATATATATATATATATATATATATATATATAAATTCGCTTTCGAGGGGCTCGAATTTTGTTTTTTCCTTTTTTTCGCTTTTTATGATTTTGGTCTGTGTTCTGCATGGGTTCTGCATGGGTTCTGCTTGGGTTTGGCTTGGGTTTTTCGTTTGGGTTTATGATTGTGGCTCGTGTGCGCCCTACGACACTTCTTGTATCCTTAACGAGTACGATATAGTGTTTAGAAAATGCACCTGGCCGAATTTTGTTTTTGGATTTTCGATTCCTGATTGCGACTCTACTACTCTATACACTGTTTGGGGTGGTTCCTGTCACTTAGCCTAGCAGCCCGGCACGCAGTCATACTGTTATCCTGTAAATGCATTGCATTGTGATTTTCATGCCGCAAGTGTCAATGTGTATGTGTGTGTGTGTGTGTGTGTGTCTGTGCGTGTGTGTGCCAATGTGGAAAATGACCCTTTGTAGCATTGACGCTATGCACCAGCAACTACTATGCCATAGCCATTGCCATACCTATAGCTGTACCTACATATAGCTGTAGCTCGAGCAGGACCTAGCAAGGACATTAGAAACAACAACAACAAGAAGAAAAACAAAGGAACGTTGGTTGTTGGTCGCGTGCCCGAAGCACTTCGACACCCAACTGAATTGTGAATTGTGATTGTTTTTCCTTCAATATAAAAAAAAAAATTTTTTTTTCTCTTTACTTTTTCCTTTCTTTTCTTTTTGCATATTGCGCGCTCATGCAAAACGCTTTGACGAGCCATGAATATGCGTATGTGTGTATTATATATATATATATATATATATATATATATGTCCTACGGCTAAATATAAATACATTAATGTGCATAGTATGTATATATAATATCGCCTTGAATCATGGACAACAACGGTAAGGAATCAATAGGAATATTTAATTACTGCTTTTGGGCTTTTCCTGCAGTTTCCCCTCCCCCCACCCCCCTTATTCACACACACACACACACACACACAGATGCATATTATTTTGTATATTTGTAAATGGGTTTTCACTGCTTGCCAATTTGCAGGGCTTTTCTCTAAAATGGGGGTTAGTCATACATTATTTTTGTTTACTTTTGGTATGGATTAGTGTGCAAATTCCTTAATCCTGTCCAGACATACATTCTGGCATGCCCATGCTGAGTTCGGTTTATTGGTTTGCCATTGTGCTTAGAGGAGTTTAGAAAGGGAGAAGTTTGTGTCCTCCATAATTTAATACAAATTATAGAAATGAGATTTAGATTCTTATTCAATTCAAGGGTTGCATTTCTATATATATATCTATATATATATCTATATATATATATATATATATATATATAAATATATATAGATTTATTGGAAATTCAATTATTGATGATGTCGCAAATCGTTCAATTTGCACTTGTCAAATAACAAAAAGCTTCTGACAGTTGAATATCCTTTTTGTTTTAACAATATCTAACTCTATATACATATATATATGTGTGTGTGTGTGTGTGTATGTGTATGTTATTTATTGCATGTATTTTAAAATTTGAAAACGTTGAGCTACAGTTTTCAGTGCACTAATTGTTAAAAGTTAATCCTTTAAAATTGTATGCACATTCGAATCCATTTGCAAATCAAAACAAATCCTTTTGTACAAAATAAAAAAGGACAAACAAAAAAAAAAAAATACTAGAAAAAACTAAAAACGGATGAAAAATTAAAAAAAAAAACACATTGAAATCGAAATAAAAATAGAATAAAAAAATCAGTTCCAATTTGACAAAATATTTTGCAACAAAAAACACTCGAAGGCATTAGAAACAGAAATACCAAAGAGAAAGAGAGAGAGAGAGTGATAGAGATACAGAGAGAGAGAGAGAGAGGGGAAGAGAGAAAAGCAAATAGAAATAAAAAAAAGACACAATCCCAAAACAATTCTTTGCTCCATTGAAACTGCTCTTAATTGGTGCGATTCGAATCCAAAACGAGCTGTGATCCTGTTCTAATCGCCTCCATATGCCACTTCAAGCAACAAAAATATAAAACTGAACAGTAATAAAAACAGAGAGAGAAAAAATAAAAATAAGGCTGAAGGATGTTGGAAAAATCAACTGAAATACAATTAAAAAACTTCACACTTTCGAAGGGATAAAAAGTATAACCAATCCCAGGCAGTTTCCGTTCATTTTTTTCGAGCTTCATATAGTAGGAAAAAAAAAAAAGAAATGAAAATAAAATTGCATCAAATTATGAAAGCAAAAATTCAATTACAGCACACACAGGCTGAGCACCGACCCCGCCTCCTTTAAGACGCCCACTTTGGGGCAAAAAAGGTAGCTCCAGTAGCGGCAACAGGATGATACAGTATGAGAGAGCTGTTGGTAGCATTCGTTGGCTGGTTGGTTGGGTGTCTGAGGAGGCATTGCCAGCGGCGACAATAGCAACATGTGCTACAGTGGAGCATCCTTGAGGAGCTGCCCAAGCAAATGTACATGGCGGCTGAAAAGCCTTTTGAGACACAGAAATGCAAATGCATTATGCCACATAAACGATGCATTTTCGAAGATTAATTATTGCCAGGCAGGCAGGCAGGCAGTATACCAGCCAGGATTTCAGTGGATTTGGGGGACCTGCACTTGAAATTACCATAAAAAGATGCACTTAAGGGTTAGCAATGAGCAAGCAACAAACAACAAACAAAATGCGTAGCACAGCCAACTCAACAACAGCGAATTGTGGTTCGGGTATATATATATATATATATAATATTGGATGGGTTGAGGGCGGTGGTTGGCTGATCTGGATGTTGTGGGCAATGTGGGTGCGAAGGAGTGTCGTCTCGGGGTCGTCCTGGGTGTTGTTGAGTGCAAATTTAAGCTAAGCGCGCCTTCGAGCGCAGAAATCCGAGCAGTCAAAGTTAAACAAAATCGAAGTGCGAGTCTATGTGGAAATAACGCAGCATTTGTAGCTGACAGAATGACAGCAGGATAGCAGGACAACAGGACAACAGGGCTGGATTGCCTGATGAGCTATGAGGTTAGAGGGATGGTTGGCTACACAAACAGGGTTGGAGTTTTGTTCTATGTTCTATGTCCTTGTACTGTTACTGGGATGCTGCTCGCGTGGCTGGCGCACTTCTCTGATTTGGTTTCCTTTTATTCAACTCTCAGCAACATAGAGCACAATTCATGGCTCTTCTCGTCTGTTGTACTGTTAGCTTCTCGGTGCGTGCGCTATTAATTCTAAGCTGCATGGCAAACACAGATTCCAGTATCAAGGGGTCATCCATTTTGGTCTCATACTCATGCACCCCGACAACAATAACAACAACAACAGCAATAGCAGCAGCAGCAGCAGCAGCAAAACATCAGCGACGATCGGCAAAAAAAAGCTGCAACGTTCAGTGTTGTCGCTTTGGGAATACTTTAAACCCAATTGGGGTGGCGACAGCGTCGTTGCCACGCACGTGCCTACCGTAATACAACAACAGAACAACACAATATACAAGTAACAACAAAAACAACAACAACAACAACAGCAACACAGTAACAGCAATAACAACAACAATGGCGTCATATTGAACATAATATGCCATATTTGTGTTTGGTGCGACCAAATATATATATATATATATATATATATATATATATATAAAAGCCCTTCACGGGGAATCGAAAGTGCATTCCCTTTCATGGCAACCATGAGGACAACGCCGGCAACAACGGCGTCGCATTTCGATTATATTAATGCAAAGCACACACACATATATATATATATATATAGATAGAAAAACACAGACTCACAAATACACATACAAATATAGCAAACCAACAAACGCTTTGTGGTGGCTGAGCAACCCAAGCAATGCCCCTGTGTTTGTGTACCCTTGTATGCGCCATGTACCTACCCCACCAAAAGCAAACTTGACAAGCTTATAGCACAACACTGTGCTTGTGCCGTTGTGTGTGTGTGTGTCTGTGTTTCTTTGTGTCTTTGTGTATATCTGTGTGTGTGTGTGTGTGTGTGTATGCGGCGTCTGTGCGTAGAAAGTACAAAGTTGAAGTCAGAGCCATAGACAGAGCCAACGCCAAATGGAAACCTGAAAGTGCAATACCCAAAAAATTACACATAGAAAAATTTATACCTACTTTGCGCTTTTAGAATAAGAAATTGCTTAAATAATTTATAATTCAATTTTAAATTTGAATTAAAGTTAACAAAATATACAGCCTTAAGCTTATACAGTCTAAATTTAACAAAAAATTCGGGTAAAGCAATTTATTATATAGAAGTTTTTCGGCTTTCAGGAGTTTTCTTAAAGAGTCTCTCCGTAAAATCTTAATAAATTTGATGAAAGCTTTGTGCTAATTTGTTCTTTTACTCCTTGAAGCAGCACAAAGTGTTCTGCTGATATTATAGTACATAGTTTTTCTTAGATTTTTCTCTGCTTTCTAATTCGGGCATCGAAAATATCAATTTTACTTATTTTCTTTTATTTCTTATACAAAAAATAAATTATCCTTTATAAAAATAAATAGATTGTATATTTGTATGAAAGAAAGTTGTTGTGTTTGCTCAATTAATTGACAACTGTTAGTGTGTGTGTGTGTGTGTGTGTGTGTGTGTGTGTGTGTGTGTTTGTGATGTGTGTATCAGAATGTATTTGAATTGCTACAGCTGCTTGAGTGCCTGCAGATTGTAAGGATCTTCTTCAGGTCTTTCTGGCCCATTGAGTCTATTTCATATTTTACTTTTATTGTTGTTATGTTTTTGTCTGCACATTGCACATTCACCTTTTGGTTACACGCACAATTAACGGTTTCATGGATATCAGCTGTTTGGCAAGATCTGTCAGTGTAAGAGATTCGTAGGAGTAGCAACAAAAAAGGGACGCAAGATGTAGGGAGCAGGCTTAGGCAACCAGCCAGGCTTTTGTGTGGTGCCAAATTTCCATGAATCACAGATTTTGCAAGCCAGACACGAACATGTGTTCCAGTTCCTGTCGCGTGTCCTTTTTTTCCTTGGGTTTTTGTTTTGGGTGCGTGGCGTTGGCATTGGGATTGGCAACCTGAGGCACAGCTGCAACTTTAAAATTGCTACACAATGATTTCTCCAAGTGCAGGCAGACATAGTGCAAAGGACTTTCACTGTCGGCGTCGTCGGCTGCTGCTGTCGCTGTTGCTGTTGCTGTTGCTGTTGCTCCCCCCGCTTTAATACAAAGTGTGCGCGTATGTATGTGTGTGTGCGTGTGTGTCTGTGTGTGTGGTGTATTGAAAAAAGGGTGACTAATGTGTGTGATTGCTAACAAAAGATTCCGGCTTTGCAGCAACGTCGCTGCCAGCGTTAGCGTCAGCGCCAGCGCCAGCGCTAGCAGCATTAGCTGGCAGCGGCTAGCAGCGACAAGGGCTAAAAGGACAACGACTCGAATTGGGGGATGAAATTTCCAAGAGCGACGCCGTCACAACACACAAACAATGATTTTAATTTCGCTTTCCTTTGGCACACATAAATAGAGGCGGCAGGATATGCTGTTAGTCATTCGCAGCAAAAACGTCGAGCCGACAGGAAGCAGCCAAAGGAGCGCTCAACGTTGCCAACGTTTCAATTTGTTGTTAAGTTTTGCTTAGTTCTTCAAACTCTTTGTTCCCCCCCAACCACCAATCCCCCGAAATCCGACGCCTGTTCAGCATTAACCGTTCATCGTTCATCATATATCATATATCATTCACCGTTCACCGTTCACCGTTCACCATTTATCGTTCATCATACATTGTTCACCGTTCATAATTCATCGCTCATCATTCATCGTTCATCATTCATCGTTCACCGTTCATTGTTCATCGCTCTTCGTTCCTCATTCGTTATTTAACGTTTCCGTTTATTGTTTGAGACAAGTTCTTAAAGCGCGTTCAAGTTTCAGTTGATCATCATCATTTCGTTGATACGCGGAACAGTGCAATGGCCAGCGTTGCCAACCATCAGCCCACAGCATCCAACCACATACATTCAAATCCACACACGCACAGCATACAGCTGCTCCACAATGCAACGGCCAGCGGACTGCCCCATGGTCTGGGTCTTCTGACCACGGTGGCATCTCTGCCACCCAAGTATCGCAGTCGCTATCTGAACATCAAAACCAAGTGTGAAATTCCATTGGATTTGTCCGTGAAACCGCCATCGCCAGTGCCAAGTAGCGATGTGCCAATGGCAACCACATTTACTGAGGTTCACAGTGAGCCAGCATCGTCGGCAAGTGCAACGGCAACGGCAACGACAACGGCAACATCAGTAGCAACAGTAACAGCAACAGCAGCAACATTAACAGCAGATGAGTTGCCACATGAAGTGCAACAAGAGCTGACACAGGAGGTGGCACAGGAAGTTGTAGTCATTACAGAGAAGCCCATAACACCACCACAGAGCCCAGATCTGATTGCACATGCAGTGGTTTCACTCAAGCGCAAGCTGAGCGAACAAAGCGAATCGCTGCCTGCTGCCAAATTGGCCAAATCAGATGTAAGTCCCAAGCCCATTGATGCTGCCACGCCCGCCAAGCCCATTAAAGTCTCGGACACGGCGCCCCGTACCACAAAAGCGACCACAGCGAGTGCCAAATCGACGCGCAACAAAGCAACGCGCAAATTAAAGTTCGATGAGGAGACAAGTTCACCAGTTTCTGGTACCATTATTCGACCACTGGAGGACATAACCGATGGCACAATGCAGTACAGCAATGGTGATATTGATCCCAAATACAACATTGTTGAGATTACTGAGGAGACCAAAGCAGAGCTGGCGGCCATTAAGAATGTAATTGGTGACTATGTCTGCCGTTTGTGCCGCATCAAGTTTGATGATGCCTTCGGCCTGGCACGTCATCGTTGCGCCTGTATCGTTCTGCTTGAGTATCGTTGCCCTGAGTGTGGCAAGCAGTTCAATTGCCCAGCCAACTTGGCCTCACATCGACGCTGGCACAAGCCCAAAAAGGAGACAGCCGCTGCCAAAAAGGAAAATCGCAATACCACCAATCAGCGAGAACAGCCAGCCCAGCCAGCCCAGCCAGAGCAGTCAGACCAGCAGCAATCCACCTCCAAAAAGTCCAATGATGACTTAGCCTTTGGTTGCACCGATTGTGGTAAGAAGTTTAAACGTGCAGCCTATCTGCGTAATCATCAGCTGACGCACGTAAAGAAGCAGCAGCCAGCAACAGAAACCGCTATAGAGACAGAGGTGCAGCAAGAGGCAAGCAATGCTACCAATACTACTGCTGCTACTACTACCACCACAACCATAACCGGCAGCTTCCAGACATCCGTATACAAATCCAATAGCTCCAGTTCTGCCAGCAGCTCACATTCCTACGCGGGCACACATGAGGACGAGGGCGTCTATGTGGCGGGTGCGGCTGGCAGCAGTCACTACGACTACGAGGTTGACTACTTGTCCGATTGCAGTTCCTCCACCTCATCAGCTGGCTATGGACGTCTACAGATTGTGGAGCATGGCCTCACCGAAGAGGAGAGCATTGCAGCTGCAGCTTTAACAAATCTCCGCAATTGCGCCTCAGTCATACAGCATACGACTATGGCACATTGAGTAAGTCTGTGGATTTTGGGAAACTGGTAACTTAATTGATTAGCTAGTTAACTGTTAACTATTAACTATTTAACTAGTTAATTGTTTAACTTATCATTATTTTGCATTTTGCAACTGTATAATTTGTTTATAGTCCGCTATTGTTAAGTTTAGTTCTTAATCAATCTCTTAATTTGGGAGAACTGCAGCTGAAACAGACCAAAGAATTTAGTTTTTAGTATGAGTATTCGATATGGATTGAATTTTAGTTGTACTCATTAACGAATTAATAATTTACTTACTAATTAATTTCGTAGCATTCTAGTCATTTAGTTCTTATCAATGAGTTCAATTCTAGTCAACTCTGTACTTCGACAAACATTCCATTGTTGTACTACAGTTATAATTATATAATCATAGAAGGCACCAAAGACGGCAAAACAGTCTAGTCAAAGCTAAATAATTAGTTAGGTTTTAGTTAATCAGTTTAAATATATGTTTAGTATTTATATTTATTTATAGTCAGACAGTCGGTAACCAAATAATTGGCACTAGTCAGCTTCAATATGATCTCAGTTAATTGGCTTCAACCAAATGAAACTCGTTTCAGGTCAAAGCATTTCGTTTAGTCAGTAAAAATCTAGTTATAATACGAGAATCTAGTCAGAATATTCTAGTCAGCTCAACAAATACCAAAAATATATAAACCAAAGTATTTTAAAATACCAAAAACTTATACCAAAGATAATATGAAAATCTGTATAGATGTAAAAAACAACAATCAGTTATTCTCAGGTCAATTACTATAACTACTATCAAACTTAATTTCATAGTTACTTTCATCACACATCAACTCAAATTCTTCAATGCATCTACAGCACCAAAACCTTTCATATTTTCAACTCATCTTTACATCATAATATCACTAACTCATAATATAAAATCATCTTTAACTCAATTCACTACAACTTTTTATACTTCATTCTCATTATTCATCATACTATTTTTCATACTTTTATTACATCTATACATCATTCCATTTCATCTATAATTATAACAACTTATTATACTTCACTCTTTCACCACAATTTACATATTTCTATTATAAAATAGCATACTTTATGAACATTTCTTCATACCTTTATCTCATTTTTACATCTTTTTATCTTACTTTAACATTTCTAAACAACAAATAATCATACTTTGATCTCATTATTGATTCAATCAACCACAAATTTTCATACTTTACATATACCATCATCATGTCATCTCATCTCTTAATCATTCTAACTTTATATACTCAATGATCAATTTTACATCTTTTAATTTCATCACACTTTCATCATATCCCCAACTCAAACTTCTACCTAATTTCAACTTAATACAAAGTGATTTTACTTTTCATACTTTCATCTCATATGTACATCAGTCTATTTCCACTGTATATCAGCTTATCATACTTTCATATCATCTTTTAATTACATCATCCCATCTCATCCTTCACTTCAACTTTCATACTCTCATATCATTTTCAAAACAACCTGTCATGTATCTTGATCTCCTACAACTTTTCATTCTTTCATCTCCTCTATACATCATTTCATCTCATACTTCATTTCAATTTACCCAACATTCAACTCCACCTCATCTCATTCCTCATCTCATTCTTCACTTAAATATTTCATCTTTTCATCTCATTCTCAAATCAAATATCAGCTTAAAGTCATTTCATTTCATTTATTCTTTCATTATCCTCATTCTCATCAATATCATAATGTTCACCTTCATTCATCAACTTTGCATCGAATCTGATGCACATTCTAGTCATTAACTTATCATCATTCATCTAGTCATTAATGATGTAAATCTAGTCATCGTCATTTTCAATTTCATTACAATTAATATATATCTTAAATTACTTTTAAATTTTATTTATAATTTAAGGTAAACAAAATTTATTTTCAAATTTCGAATAATTTTCTTAAAAAAAAGATTCAAAACAACAAAAAAAAAAAAAATCCAAAATCGAAATTCAGGCGAAATTGTGCAGTAATAGTTCATAAGTGAAACCAAATCCCACAACAAAAACAAAGAAAAACCAAATGAAAACCTAAACTAAGCAATGAAATCCAGTATTCTTGCTGGTAACAAAAGTCGAGTGTGAACTCTAGTCATTTCATAGGATATTAAGTTTTGAGTCATTAACTCAGCACCTAAATCAGTTTAATTTAGTTTAGTTAACAGCTAGTTTAGTTAGACAGGTTTATCAATATACATTTTTTTTAATTAGGGTTAAAAATGAAAAGAAAAGAAAAACGGACATTGAACCAGCGTTTCACTACCAGTAAAAGTATTTGAAGAGTACAACTTAAAATTTAGTTACCATAAATATTTATGAGTGTATTATAGGTCTATGGCTATTGCATAGTCAGAGGCGCATTAACAGAATCGGCGGTTGTGTACTTAAAAGTCAACTCTTATTATATAAGCACATATATCTATATATAAAACTGAGCAATATCACAGCGCTATTGTTCCTTAGTCTGTAGAATGCAAATGCAATTGGTTGTAACCGCAGAGTACAACGAATATGGGAAAATCTTCGCTCAATCTACTTACAATACATATATATATATATATATATATATATATATATACATATTTTTATACATAATTTATATCAGTAATAAGCATATCTAACAGTTAAGTGAGTAAATGTGATACTACAACTTTAAGCCTAAAGTTTACAAAGTTTTGTGCTCGATGGTTTTTTTTTTTTGTGTCTGCGCAGAGTGCAACAACAATAAAAAAAACAAAAAAGGAAAAAAATTTAGAGTTAAGAAAAATTGAAAAAAAAAACGAATTACATTTTATACTATATAAACTTTTATATTTATATTTAAATATATTTTTATACGTAACTTTTATATTTATAAATATGAAATCATAAGCAATTGTAAAACAGATCATAATATTTATACATATATATATTTTTTTAATAAACTCAAAAAAAAAAAAAAAAAAACGAAAAACTAATTTGATTTTGTATTATATTTATTTTTCAAAATATGTTATGGGTTGCTAGGCACATTTTTACGATAAATATAAACAGTTCCTTCCGCCTCCCCACACTCCCAATGCAATCCAAGCTGGTGGGTAATCACTTTATAATTGTGGCGCTAGTAAACACTTCCTTTAATGGTATATGAAGTGCTTATGACCACAAACTCTGCTCCTGCACATGTCTGACAATGTTTTTAGTTTAGTTTACTTGGTTCTTATGTATTTTTATGTTCCCATATACGAAGGGTTGATTTGTAGCTTCCCCTTTAAAAATTAGAATTGCTTTTCTGTCTATTCATCATGATATTGATGTTGATGTTGATGATGAAGAAGGCGTTATATATTTGTGTCTTGGCAATTTTCTCATCATGTTCAATGTTCGTTTTTGATGGCTCGTAAAGTAACTGCAACTGATGGGTAAACAAAACCGCAGCAGCGACGGCAGCAGCAGCGATGGCAGCAGCATACAAAATAACGGTACAGATGTAATGAAATGCTATTAAAGGACATTGACATGGGCCATCGATCTCCACTTCATAGCACTTAAAAGCAGCTAAAACAAATAACCAAACAATACATAAACATACGCACACATACACATACACACATCCAATATGCAGCCACACACACACACATACATAGACACACGTAAACTTTGTTGCCGGAAGTGGACAGATGCAACTTGCGCCTAAGCACACAAAACAAGGAAATGCCACAGCAAGGGGTGCGTTTAAATTGTGGGTAGGGGGGTTGCTAACGCGGGTGTACGTATATGTATATATGTTGCAGGAGCTATAGGTTGATAGCTTGCCCGTTGGGGCGGGGGTGGTGCATGGCTGGACCAATACAGCCAACACGCGAACTAATGATGTACACAACGGAAATGCGTAAAAAATGTTTAATCAAATACAAATGCATGACAGCACGGAAAAATAGTTAACTATGCTGCGTGTGAGTATATACGACCAAAGGATATCCTATATCTTATTATAGATATATATGTATGTATATATATATATTGAATTCACTTTTATTATTAAAACAATTCATCAATTTGGCCATTTGATCAAAAATTATCCATTTTTTCTGGGCTTTTTAAGAATATTCATCTCAATATAGTTAAGGACTCAGTTCAATCAATAATCAAATAAATTTTATTAATTTTACAAAAAAAATGTTTATTTTTTCCCTTTGATATTATTTATTAGTTATTATATTTACCATAAAAATTATTAAAATCTTTCTTAGATCCAAGAATATGACAAAAATCTCTGCGTTTCTATTTCTATATTTCCAATGCAAAATTGAGGTCGTGCTATAAATCCAATTAACCTGACGAGGCCCTTCCGAAATGTACCCAAAAATTAAAGTAAAATAAAGTGACGATATCAGACATTAGTATACAGTATGGTTTAGCTTCTTAATTTGCCCAAAACTATGAAACTTTGCGAATTTTTGCTATATGCATATGTCGTTTCTATTAATGTTGCCATAAGTGTATAAAGAAAACATCGACTATATATGCTATAAATAATGCAGTGTTGTTCAACTCAAATCTTTATAAACAATGTTAATCTACATCCCCTTTGTTTGTTATATTTCATATGATCTATCAAAGCAGCTCTATATGATATTACAGGGTATAAAATAGTTGCATTTAATATGGTAACAAGCATTGACAGGATGCGCAGGGATGTGCGTGGTGGCTGGCAATAGGTAGTGTGCGTCCTGTGCGTGTGCGGTGTGAATCAATTTAAAGCGTCAAAAGAGCCATATACTTTTTAGTAGATGTCCTGTGCTGTAAGCGAAAGTTCAATGCACATTAAAAACCAGGACGAAGGGTGCTGGAATTATGTAAAATCATGCCGAAACAAAAAAAAAAAAAATAAAAATAACTACCCTTACCCTTACCATTACCCATACCCATACCCTTAACCATTAACCATTACACATTATATATACTCTACTCATACCCTAGTACTGGCATTACCCAGTTTATGCCGAACCAAAACTGGTTGAGGGGTGCAGCATCGCATCAATCGGTTTGGGTTATAGAATACTCTGACGCGGGCGTGCCTCAAAAAGTCAGCCAGGGTAGGGCAAAGTCATCAACATCTGTGGCGATTGAGTTTCAAAAATAATAAAAATGCTTCATGTAAACTGATATCTCAGTTCATGCAACTTGCATTTGCACCTTGGCACGGGACACAGGACACAGGACACAGCAGACAGAACAAAAAATACCGAAATACAAAACACGGATATAAACCTGGACATAAATGCCATTGGTGGCATTGGCCCGCATATGATGTAGGATCTATCGCATAACAGGAGACTAGCTGTTGAATGAATGTTGAACAAGTATCGCTTTTCTGCGGGCATTGCCCGAGGCAGCTGCTTTTGATCCTTGCTGATTGTTACATATAAATATATATATATATATATATATATTTATATATACACTAATATCTAATTATGAGTTCTGGACCTCTTATGTCGACCTGCGGCGGTAATTTGCCCCACCTTGAGAGCCTACTCGAACATTTGTCGCACTTGAAATCCTTATAATATGCAGGCTCTTTGTTCTATGCCTAAGTGGCCGTATGTTCCTTTTTATATATATATATATATATGTATATGAAAGCGAAGAGTTGACAGATTGATATGGCTGATTGGTTTAGAGTGTTGAGTGGCCACTTGAGTCGTCTTTATGATTACCATCATTGTTATTATCCTTATGCCGGCTTTAAAAGCCGTTATCCTCATTATTACCGTTACAGCTGCCGGCAAACGAAAATTACAAAAAACACACGCACACACACAGACACATACACATAAGCATAGAAAAGCTTTCGTCTCACGCATTTGCGCATTAGCATTGTGAAGGATTGCAACTCTGTTGAAATATCCTTGCAGCTGTCCATAAGCAACTCTGTTCGTAAAAAGCACAACAAGTTGGCAGTGCCATTTTATCATTAGCAGAATAACGGTTATTTGGTAAATTCTCTCACAGAACGCCTACACACAATCTGCCAGTCCAGAGCAGACAAAATGGAGCCGGAATCCAAGCACACCTGACATTCGTGTTGTGGCAACGCTGAAAGCAAGACGTGTTGAGCGCAAGGCAGCAAAACTAACTCCAAAAACCAAGTGCAAAAGTTGAAAAACATTTTTTTTTTACAAAAAGGAAAAAAAAACAAAAAAAGTTTGCCCGCTGGCAACACTCGTGCTTAACGGTAACAATCTATTTGAGTAAATCTCAAGTGAATTTAAATAAAAAATTATACAAATTTAAATTTATTTCTATAGAATAAAAATAAAACAAAAAAATAATATTAATAATAATAATAATAATAATAATAATAATAATATTAATCAGAGTAATAATAATTTTTAAAATAAATATAAATAATAATAATAAAAATATAAATAAATAAAAATCATAATAAATATAAAATAGAAATAATAAGATTTCTTAATAATAATTATAATTATTATTATTATTATTATTAATTAATTAATTAATTAATTGAAACTTTGTTTACATTTCATTTCGGCCAATGCCAGCCAACTTGTGAATTGCCTGAATTCGGCATCAAAAGCCCAAAAACATGACGTCCTGGCAGCATGTGCTGCCTGCGGCAATAACGGCAATAACTTTTTGATGGAGCTGAGAGGGCGTCAGTGACGTCTGGTGGGGAAGCTGCGTACTTTTGCTCTCGCTCACGTTCTCTCGTTTTGGTATCCTTTCTCTCTCTCTGTCTTTATGTCAACTGTCAGTTGAAGCTTTTCGCTCAGTGAATGGAGAGCTTTTCTATGTCTGTGGACTTATTGATTGTGTGCGTCCTTACGCGCTCATTTTCTCTTCCTCTCCCTCCCCCTCCCTCTCTCTTTCACTCTCTCTCTCTCTCTCTCTCTCTCGCTCTCTCTCTGTGCATCTTTTACTCACAAATTTCCCAGTTTGCTCTCACTTGTTGTGCGGCTTTTGGTAATATTATAACAAAATAACGGTAAATTTTCCAATATTATATTTTTTTTTATGATATTTTCCTTTTCGTTTAGGCTTCAGTTTCTTTTTTTTTGTTTCTTGCCTGAGATTTAAAAAAGCTTCTGGCTTTGCCGTTTACCGTTTCGCCTGGCATGCGTTTGCGTGCTTTGGGTAAATTTTTCACAAATTTTCATTTTCAGTTTTTCTCCCGACTGTTTTAGGGCGGTTCCGCAAGACAGAGGCCAGCTACGGAGCCAGCATAGAACACATTTTGGACGCGTCTATCCAATACAATTCTATACAAGTGTGTGTCTCTCTGTGTATAAATGTTTTCATGTATGTGTGCCTGTTTCTATGAGTGTGCGTCTGTGTGTGTGTGTGTGTGTTTATTTGTGTGAATGAACAATCTAATTTTTTTTGCTATTTTTTTTTTTTGTTAACGTATATCTAGATTTCTGGTCATTAAATCATAAATATAATTTACAATAATATGCAAACAAAACACACACGAGAGCAACAAAAAGAAAATAAATAACAAAATGGAAAAACAATAACAAAAAAACACGCTACGAAATTTATGTGAATGTTTACAAATTTCAATGTAAGCCGAAAGAGGCAACAACAATTTTGTGTGATTGCGTATGTGTGTGTGTGTGTGTGTGTGTGTGTGTGTGTGGAGCGCGTGTAAAGCGAAATTCGAACACATGAAAATATTATGACAAAAAAGCAAGAATAAAATAATATAAAAGAGAGAAGAGCGAAAAGTAAAGAAAATGTTGTTATTGTGGCTTAGCACATGTGCTTTTATCTGTATATATATATGTGTGTGTGTGTGTGTGTGTGTGTGTGTGTGCATCTGTTAGAGAAGTTTGTGTGTGTTTTGCTTGTAAAATTCAATAAAATGCGAAAATTGCAATTGCCAAAAGGCAATTACAACAAAACAGTAATAAAACAGCAAAGCCACACACCAAACTGACACACTTACATACATATATACATATATTTATATATATATACATAGGCACACATACATATGCAAATGAAAAGACACATATACAGACAGCGACTGTAGAAGGCAGCGCCTTTTTGGTGTGCGCGTAGTTTTGATTTTCTCTTGCGGCTCTGTGGCTTACTTTTACCCACTGATTTTCGCAGCGCCTTTGACTTGCCATACAGTCTATATGTATGTGTGTGTGTGTGTGTGTGTTTGTGTATATATTTGTGTCCTTCTACTGCTTACGTACGCAGACTGAGTGACTGGATGCGGCTGCCCCGAATGGCTGTCAGGTCCTTCGCACAGTTTTGTGCGCCTTTGTTGCCTGCCCCATGAAATGAATGCGTATTCAATGAGCAATGAAATCCGTGACACATTCGCGCTTCACTCTCTTATTTTATCCTGTCTGTCTGTCTATCTGTTTGTCTGTTTGTCTATTTGTCTATTTGTCGGTTGTAACAGTGAATATGTCTGTTTGTCTGTCTGCCAGTTTGTCTGTCTGTCTCAGTCGCCTTTTTCTCCTTTAGCATTTTCCATTTAATTTATTTTTTATTACATTGCTTGCCTTTTGTTCCTTAACATCTCTGGACAGATATCCGTTTTGAATAAAAACCGACATTAACACCATAACCTTTGACATTTATCTCGAACTGGTTTTTTTGTCTTTTTAATTTTTCTTTGCTTTTTCTTTTACTTTTCTACTTTTCTACTTTCCACTTCGCCTGAACGAGCTATGTTAAATGCTTTTCAAGTGCAAAACACCCACATATATATTAAGGCATGCTACATGTGCTATATCACATACAGATACAGATACAGATACAGATACATACATATGTGTTAGCCTAAGTCGCTCTGTATGTGTGTAGAGTCTTATATATTGTGAAAGCATTTCATACATTTTGATTTGGTTGTCGTTGTCGTTGTCGTTGTCGTTGTGGCTATAGTTGTTTTTGCACTTGGCATTCGCATTGGCATTTCTGTCATGCACTTTTGCAGTTTTGCATAGCTATTGCGACCGGAAACAGGACAAATGCCAAACAGTTTCCCTTTGATAATACATGCATACATACGTTCATATATATATATATCTTTATATATATATATATATACATACGTCGTTCTAATGTGCCACAAATTGTTTGAATTTCGCTTTAACTTCCACTAGGTTTTCATTAATTGGCATCCGTGTGCTAAATTCCATTCCAGAATCGTGCAAAGTGTTCGCGTGCGCGGCCCAGACAACGAATATCGCAATATTATCATAAAACATACCAAACAATACAAACATACACAACAAATAAAACTAAAATAATAATAGAAATTAGAGAAATAGAAAAAAAAAGATATATACAAACGAAAAGAAGAAAAACAAAACAAAATATAAGATCTATCATAATTCTAAGAACTATGCCAAATTGTGCATGACTCGCTGCAATTGTGCCTTTTCAAGTTGAAATTCTAAAAAGCAAACAAAAGAACCTCAAATCAAACAAAATAAAAACCGAAAACAATAACAAAAATAGCAAAAATAAGATCGAAGAAAACAAAAAATTTAAACCATAAACGAAGAACTTGTTGACCTGAAATTAAAAAAAAAGAAACAAATACCAAAACATTTCCATTGAGTTTGTATTAAAGGTAAGTTTTAATTCGAATTTCAATAACAATTTACATACACATATATATATATTAAGCTATGCTAAGCTATTTAACATATAATACTCAATTTGAACTATCTATATATCAATCTATCGTTAATAATCATATAAGCTGTATAGAAGCCCTTCTGTGGGCTATCCACGTAATCCCTTAATGTACTTGCAAAGCATATTTAGTCTTAACTCTTCGCGTTTAATTATGAATATTAACATATAATTTGGCTCATTTTGCGAAATTTGTATGTAAATTTGTATAGGATAACTGAAAGGATTTGATACCAGAGATTTGAAATGTTTTAAATAAACTCATGCCAAACCCTTTTACATCAATGAACAGTTTTGTTTTTCGTTTTTTTCTTTTGTGGAGGAGGCTAAAACAATGTTTACCAATCAAAAATGGAGTAACAGCGAACAAATTTGGTTTTTTCTTTTTTCCTTTTTTTTTGTTTTCGTTTTCGTTTCTATTTTATATTTTTGTGTATTGGCGTCATAACAACATATCCATTTACGGATTAAACATACACGAAATTAGCAAAGCAACTTATCCTTTATAAACAGCCGCTGGACTCATACAAACACACATACGTACATATAAGCATAGTGAAACCCTTTTGATTGAAAAGTGTAGCATAATTTTGAGCGCACACTTTACTCCACTTACCACTTTCCGTCATTGAAGCAAATATTGTTTGGCATTTTACAAAAAGTCTATTAATAAAAATAAGTAAAGAAAAATCAGTGCCCAACCTAAAAGGAAAAGAATTGACCCAGCTCAGCGTTGAAAGTGCCAAATGTCGAGTAATATATATATAGTATATATATACATATAAAGCGAGCAAAAACCAAAAGTAAAATAACAACAACAAAAAGTAAGAGAAGAAAAAAAAAGAAGAATATAAAAAAAAAAACAGAAAAAAACACTGAAGAAAAAAATAAAATAAAATAAAAATAAGCAAAAAATATGAAGCCAAAAATTGTTGGGGAAGTGAAGTTGAAGGTAGCTTCAGCTTCAGCTTCAGCTACAGCTACAGCTACAGCTACAGCTACAGCTACAGCTACAGCTACAGCTATAGCTCCAGCTCCAGCTCCAGCTCCAGCTCCAGCTCTTGTCGCGGCTTGCCCTGAGTGCGTTTACTTAAGCAATCAACCCGACCTCAAATACACATAGACAGAGAAGCACACACACATATATACACACGCACACACAAGTAAATGTATGTATTGAAGGGATTCTCGTTATTTGTATTATACAAAACAACAACTAAAAGAGGCCGCAAAGTAAAATAAAGAAAAACCCTTTTCTTTATTTTCTTTTTTTATCCTGTTTTTTTTTTTTATATACTTGTTTGGATGCCGTCAAAACGAATTTGGCACAGAAAACGCAGTGCATTGAGTGCTCAGTGTGCGGTTGTGTGCGTGTGTGTGTGTGTGTGTGTGTGTGTGTATGTGTGGTAGACAAATAAAACATTTGCTTTTGGCTTGTTTGCTGTTGTTGTTTTCAATGCTTAGTTTTTCAATTTTGCGAAACGAAATCAAATCCACGAAACATTTACACGCATGCACAACAAAAGACGTGCAAATTTTCACGTCAACAGGCAAAGCACACTCATACACTTACACATGCACACAGCCACACACATACGCATACAAAAGATAGGCATATACATATACGTATAAATACATACTTGGGCTCTCTGTTATACATATACAGCTGCAAATACAGATACAGAGTAACACACACATACACACGCAGAGCAACATACACACAGAGAGACGCACACTATCACGTACTTAGGCAGCTGCCAAAAATATGTAGCATACATTTCGGGGCGCTTTCAGCATTATTTGCACCTCGCCATTCGCTTTTGCGGGCCCCTTTGTTGTTTAGCATTCTTTAGCTTTCTTTATATTCTTCTTGTTTTCTTTTTCACCATTTTTGGCTCGTTTTTGCTCGTTTTTCCTTTAGAGTTTTTGTTGGTTTGTGTGTTTTGTGTGTTCCTTTTTCGGCCGCAGCTTCGCCGTCGCCATGCTGCAACTTCAAAGCTTTGTCCTCACTTGACTCCTTGTTGTTATTTAGTGCCTTGGCGTTGCTTTTTATGCGTTGTCCTGCTACACAAATTTTCCTTTCGCATCTCACGGCTGGTGATTGTATCTGCTGCTATCTGTTGTCTGCCCTACTGTTGTCTGTTGTCTTCTGTATCTTTTGGGGCGTGTGTTTGTATGTGTGTGTATACGTTTATATATATTTATATATATATTATATGTATATGTGCTATATATATATATGTATGTATGTATGTGTGTTTGTGTATTTGCTGCAGTCTCGAGGCTCTTTTATGATGTGCGCATAAAATATTTGTCATACTCCAAAATCTGCTGGCAGCCCCGTATTGAATTTTGCTCGCTGACTAACTGACTGACTGACTGACTGACTGACTGACTGGCTGACTGACTGAGTGACTTGGTGACAGAGTAACTGACTAACTGAGTGAGTGACTGAGTTGGTTTGTTCAATGCGGCTGTCTGTGGCCTCCATTAATGTACGGTCCGCAATCCTTTTTGGGGCCACGCCCAGCTTGCATAACAAACGTATCTATGGCTCCAATTTTTTTTTGTTTTTTTTTTATGTACATGTATTTGTATATATATATAAACACATATATATATGTTTATGTACATGTATAATATAATATACACATACTAATATATATATGTATATATATATATATATATGGATTTATATATGTATAAGTGTATGTATATATGTATTGCATGCTCTGCGGCGCCTAACGAACTGTGTCATTTACACTTTTGACTTTATTGTCAAGTCGCGTCGGCTTCCAATCTCGAACTCGACTCATTCGCCTCTATCTACCTCTCTCTCTCTACCTCTCTCTATCTGTCTTGCTTTGCTCGTTCGATGGCTTATTCTGTCCTGCTGTCGTCCTCGCGTCTACTGCTGATCCTTTTGCCGTGTCAATGTGAAAATATTTGCCTCAATCCGCTTGACTGCATGCACGTTTTGACGTTGACTGCAGGGCAGCTTCTGCCATTGCCTTTGCCTCTGCCTCTCCCTTTGCCTCTGCCGCTGTCTCTGTCTGTATAACCCCCTACATCTGTTCCTATTACTTTTTCATCCTTCTTCTCTTCCACCTTTCTCCTCTTACTTACTTAAACACCCGCCCACCCCCACCTATCCAGCCAGCTTTTCTCCCACCAACAGAGTCGTCTGCGTTTCCACCGCGCTGCTTTGTTGACTTTTGCCCGGGACGCTTTGACGTCGATTACGCAAAGCCAATAATGAAATGACTTTGGGGTTTGATTGGCAAAACATTGCGGGCTACAAATGCGCACACCATATCGCCAGCCACGCCCATATCTGTGCCGCCCACAAGCATGGTATATTTGCGCTAAAATTCACGCTCTATTAATGGTCTTGTATGTGCTTATACGTATATATTTATATATATAAAAAATAAGAAATCTGTAGTCGAGTGTACCCGACTACAAGAGCTCCTTTGCCTACATATACAGCTATACACACACATACTCACACATACACACAATTCTGAACGTAGTTAGCTATTGCGCGCGCCCTTTAGCACCCCCGCGATCTATAGCACGAAACTTAATGTTGTATAACTTCCGTGTTTACTGTTCAATCTTAACAAAAATCACAACGTAGATCAATAATTGAGTACTTATTATGTGTGTTAAAAAGAAATTTGATCGAATGAAAATTGTGCTTAATTTTTCGTATCTAATACGTACGAAAATAACGAATCTCAGTTTAAAATTTGGTTGTTCTAGCTCTTAAAGTCTCTGAGAAACAGGCGTTCATACGGACAGACTGAGTGGGCTAGATCGACTCATCTTGTTGTCCTGATTAAGAATATATATATTTTATGGGGTCTCCGATGAATATTTCTACCTGTTACATACTTTTGGATTTTGCACATTTCCATTTGCTCCGCTTTGCTCTCTTTTGTGGCAAAGGGGCTAAATATATATATATATATTATATATATATATACATATGTACTTGTGAATGTGTCTCTGTGGAGGAGCGGACGCTAGCTCCAACGCAAATGCCAACGCCAACGCCAAAGCCATCTCCATTGTACTCTGTCAACATTGACGCTTGGAGCCGCTTTGATTTGCCATTTTAATTAGCAATCAAATAACTAAGAATGCGCTGCCCTATGTGCCATTTTTTCTCAGTGCCTGCTATTGTTATAGTTGTTGTTGTTTTTTGGCTGCTTTTGGCCATAACTTTAGGCCCCCGTTCGGATCGTAGAATCCAGGACGAGGCCCATAAATAAACATTCGAGCACATCGCGTTTTTCTGACAATGTCTTTTTTATTTATGTGCGCGTTTATTTTGCCATAGGTATTCTTGTACGTGTATGTTTGTATATGCTTACATATGCCTCACATATACATGCAAACATACAAACATACAAACACATACAGACAAACACATACATATCGTGCAACATATTTGGTATTGTCTTGCCTGAGGGTATTAAACTCGAAGCTTTGCCATGAACAACGATTGATTCAATTTTCCTATTTTCCTATTTTTTTCCGCAATTTTCTTTTTCTTTTTATTTTTTTCTTTTCATTCATTCAATATACTATATATATATATATATATATATATATATTTGTAAGCACATAAGCGCTGACAGTCGTTGGGTAGCTGCAACATTTCCATTGATATTTATACTTTCCAAATTAATTGTCAGAAACAATCATTTCGTTAGTGCAAACAATTTGCATTTTCATTTTTATTTGCATTTATTTTCCATTTTATTTTTAATACATTTTTTGAATTTTCATTGAAATGTCTTATTTATTTGGTATTATTTTTTTTAGTCGAATTCAGTATCAACAATGTTTTTTGTGTTGCGACAATATTTAAATGTAGTTAAAATTTTCCTTTTGCTATTTATATGTGTGTATGCCTTGGGGCTATCTCTTCCTCACTTTCTCTCTCTTTCTCTCTCTCTCTCTCTCTCACTGTGTATATTTATTTATTGTATGCATCACTTAAAGGAAATCTTTTCCACGATTTAGTTATATGCAAATAATTTCATTTTAAAATTGTATTTATGATGTTTATTTTCACATTTGAGTTTTGATATCGAAATCATTTGAGTGCATAGATTAATATCCTGGAAAAAGGATATGCAATGTGGGAAAATGTGCACTTTGTCTCTAAATAAAAGTAGAGTAGTTTTCCAACATTATTGTACGCTTAACAAAGGACACCCGCTTTGGAGCTCCAATAAGCTCAAGCTCTGAGCCTAATCCGCAATTAAGGCTGGTCGTGTTAACTGGCTTGGATCAGTTATGCCATTATGCCGGGCTTTTAGCTGTAAGAGCTGCAATTCTTGTCAGCATATGGCATGTTGCAGTGGCTTACCCTTGGTGCATATGTTTCTTACACGTAATATGCTAAAGGACTCTTCATATTGACCCTTTGATCGCTGACAAAGTTTGAGTCAATCGATAAACCTGCTGAGAGTGGCATTAGTACGTTAGATCAATAAATCTTTTAAGGATCTCTTTATATTTTATAACCAATGGTTAAATATTATTGACAGATTCAAGCAAATTGAATCAGAATTCAGAAGGTTAATATCTGGCAATCAATTGCCATTCTGAATCTGCTTAGTAGAGTAGAGTTTCTTTTTGTATTAAGGACCTTTCCATGCATCCTTAAATGTGTTATAAACTAGACTTTAAGCAACTGATCCTTAATAAGTAAAATTTTCTACTATTTCCATAAATTTTCTTTAAATTTTCAGTTCTTTAGCTTAAAATTTTTAATAAAAGAAAATTGTAAATTTTGTGATTTATTTGAAAAGGTTTCAAAAAATTGTTTATTACGCGTAATATTTGTGATTTGTTTTTTGTTTTGTTGCCTTTCCATCTTACTTTTCGTTTTCCGTTCTTATTTTTATATCTATTTTTTTTGTGTGTTTTTCCAATTTTGTTTTTGTCTGATACTTTATAAATATACGAAATCGCTTAGACGCAATAACGGCGCCATCTCCAGCTCCTTAACATTTACTACATTCGACTGGATACGACCAGTAGGTGCTGGTGCTGCTTCTGCTGCTGTTGCTGTTGCTGCTTTTGGCCCAAACTGGCAATGTGATGCGATTTCCTTCTTGTCGAATGTTTACATAACGCTCTGGCACAAGAGCCAATTGCTGAATACTTCAGTCTGTTTGTGTCTATATTTCTGACTGTCTATCTGTCCATTTGTCTGCCTCTCCGTCTGTTTGTCTGTTACTCTGTTTGTTTGTGTGGCATATTTAGTTACCTATATGATTTCATATCGCATGAATTTTATATAAATAAATCGCAATTGGCTTGCACACAAGTCGGCAAGCACCAAAAAAAAATATATATATATATATAGAAACATATATATAAATCCAACTTGCTCGCTTGCAATTTTTGCCGTCTGCTTTATAAAAATTTCTTTTTTTTTTGCTTTTTATATAAATAACATTTATTTGGCTCATTTGGCTGTTTATGGCCAACAAGGCGTCGTTGTTGCTACCGACGCCGCTACCCACCCACCGACCCTCCAACCGTTCAGTCTATGTTTATATTTAAAGGCTTTGGCGCTTGCCCGTTTATCGTAATTACAATCTCATGTAAGCGATTTCGCGATGCTGTTGCACAACTTTCAAGCCATAAAAAACCCCCCAGTAAATATAAAAAAAAATGTATATATATATGTATATATATATATATATATGTATTTACAAATGTAAAGTGTATAATATGACTACTACTGCTCATATAACTATGGGTATACTTGTGTTATAGAACAAAATGCAGGCTACTAAATAAGACATCATTTGAATGCGGTTCACTCTTCAGTTTTTTTTTCGTTTTTTTTGGGGTTGGTCATTGGTCAAACGCTTGGGGAATAATAAATAAGTGTGCTCCCGGTCCATTGTGTGTATGTGTTTGTAAGTATGGCAAAATATGCATGTTGTCCCAGCCATTTCATAGTTCATTTGTATAGGTCCATAGCCAGGCAGTGATCAAGGGTTTGGGAGTAAACTCTATGCCAAACAGCTAGTCAGCCAAGCGTGGTACAGTTTCAGTTACGTTTGGTTTGCTTTCAGGTTTGTTTTTTTTGCTTTTCCTTTTTTTGTTTTCTTTTTTTTTTGGGGCTAGCTTGTTAGGGCCTAGTGCTTTTGTCGATGAAGTGTGACGTTTATTAAACTCAATTTAAAAGAATGGCGGCTCATTTATTTTATTACTGCCTGTCAGTTTTGCTCCAGCTCCGACTAAAGTTACCAAACAGAATCCAAATACAAGTAAAAATACAAAAAAAAAAAAAAACAGAAAATAAAATAATAGATAGAAAAGCTTACCAAAAAGACACACACTAACACACCCACACACAGACATATATACAAATGCTGATAGTGTGGTACATTTCCATGGACTCTTCACATATATACATATGGTTTACTTTTGCTATATGTGTGTGTTTGTGTGTGTGAAGCATAACAACAACCAATTTGTTATTGATATTGACAGTTGCAAATAAATGAGCAATTTGCTGGCCATGGTCCCCTTTTCCTCTGTTTTTTTCTTTCTTTCTTTTTGCCAATTCTATTCACTGTTCTGCTCGCTAAATTTGAACAAAAGCATTTGACTAGTAAATGAATACTTAAGCTCAATGTTCGAGTTATATAAACTATGGCTAAAAGTGCATTAGATACTGAGCTGCCCTCATATTATATAACATGGCTATTACCACATATATATACATTTATATATATATATATATATATATATTATAGGCCTCAGGTTGGTACTTAAGCAATGTATAGTATAGAGTAGATAGCCTTATGAATACAATTTAACATTAATTTAATTAAAAATTTATTACATATTCCAATGAAATATCGCAGATGCTTCAATTTTTGTAGCATACTTTTGGGGCTATTAGAAAAACATTTTGCAACGAAAGTTCTCTTATCGCCTTGCCTGCCCGCATAAGTAAGTGAGCAACCAATTTGGGTGGTTGGGTGGGTGGCTTGATGGCAGCTCGGATTGACAAATGCGCATAAGTAGGCAACACTTTTTCCGTTGCTCATCTAAGCAGCGAACACTTTTTTTCCGGTGAGCTGTTTCGTCGCCATTACGGCCCGCCAAAGTAAGCTGCAGTTGTATTTATTTTTTTTTCTCACGTTGCTCGCGTTATTTGATAGATGAGCCATGGCAGCCATTATGCAACATACAAGCAACACTCACACACACCTACATACAGTTGCTAACACATATGCAATTTTGTATATGTGTTTGTTGCTTGACATAACTCACATTGCAGTTTATTTACCAAATGTAAAAAACTGTGTAACAAAAAAAGAAAAAAAAGGAAAAAAATTGAAAAAAAATAGAAAAAAAATAGAAAAAAAATAGAAAAAAAATAAAGAAACAAAAATAAAAACAAACACGTAGCAAAACATCAACAAGCGGTAAATGTAGAAGGAGATGTTGGAGTATGCCTGGCAGTGACAGCATCAGTGTGTGTAACAATTTTTCAACAGTCCTACACATAAGTCTGTCTACCAGCTGCTATAATGTGTTTCCTGTTTGTGCTCAACGCTCAAAAAGCGGATATGAGCGCCCCTTACCCCATCGGAAATGTGTTTCAATGGGCGTTCAGTTGCTTTCTATACTTCTACCCCTTACTCTCCCTCCCTCTCTCTCTCTCTCTTTATATATATATATATATATATATATATATGTATTACTATTTTTTGTATAAATTTTTTTCTTTTTGCATTTTGCTTACTTTTTATTTTCTCTCCAGTTTTTTATGTGCAACTATTTGAAGAGGTTGCACCGCTGGCGGCACACACACACACACCCACATAGCCACACATATAAAGTTGACTAAAGGTCCCGGACTATGCCCTACGTTATCTTTGCGGGCGGCCAAGAAATATATGACCAAGTGCACCACATGAGCGAGCATTAGAAGGCGGAGTACAAGGCGACTGCACACTGGCTGTTTTTTAATTTTTGCTTTCAAGCATATTGCTGTGGCATGTCCGTGTGTGTGTGTGTGTGTGTGTGTGTGTGTGTGTGTGTCATTGCCAGTGAGAGACCCCCCATATTGTAGCATACTCCATCTATCCGTTACTCCATATATATGTGTGTGTGTGTGTGTATTGCTTCACTTACTCAGCCCGTAGCAGCTTCGGATGCAGGCACGCCCCGCGCAAAAATTGAAAAATACGCGCGATAAAACGCTTGACATGCCACGTAATGCGTTGCAAATATATTGCCAAAGTTTTTGCAACGCAATTGTTGTTGCTGTTGTTGCTGTTGCTGTTGCTGTTGCTGCTGTTTTGACAGCACAGCGTGCAACTCGACACACACACACACACACACACACACAAAAGAAGAGGCAACAAAACAGAGAGTTCTGCTAGAGGGAGATAGACAAAGTTTTTAACTCGGCCCCGTTATTATTCATTATCGAACTGCCAGTTGGGGCTGACATACGCCAAATGCCAACGCGCAATCGGCCAACAGCAAAACGACCATTGGCTAACAGACAAACGGACAAACGGATTACGGGTAACGGGTAACGGGTAACGGGTAACGGGATAACGAGTTATGGGTAACATATAAAGTGGGTATATGGGTAAATTGTGGTCAAAAGCAGAATTGCATTGATTTTTAGCTCTTTTAATTTTTAAAACGCAAGGCTAAAACTAATTTCATATCATTTGGCCATGAACGTTGAGTATGGGCTGCCATTAAGTGGTCAAAGGTTTTTCGTATTTTCCCTCTTTTTTTGTTGTATATTCATTTTCATTTACTTGTTTTTTTTGTATTTTTTTTTCATTGTGGCTCCTTTAACTTGACGGTTAGACAAATGAATGTCCTTAAAATAAAATCGATGTCTGGGTTATTCAGTGTGCATAAAAGAACAGAACTGAACAGAATTGAACAAAACTGAACAGCACAACGATTAGTCAGAAATCGATGAATATATTTTATAAACTCGTTGACTGTACCAAAAGTGTGTGTTTGGGCCAATAGAAGGAAATGCTCATTTTATCAAACTAATGTCCATCAATTTGTCACTATTAAAAATAATTTTCATGAGCTCACGCAAATGCAGATAATTTGAATTTCCTTTCAAAAGCGTATAAATAATAGCACAAATCAAGTAAATTAGTTTGTTCGTAAAGTAGAATTATCAACAAATCGATAAGCTTTTATGTAACTGAACTACAACAAATACGCAACAACAACAACAACAACAACAATAATAACAACAACAACAACAACAACTACAAATAAAAACTACTACAAAAAATCGTTAAATTCAAATGTTAATCTAATCATTAGACATTATAAATTGTTCAATCAAAAATCACATAAATACTTTTACCTTATATTAAAACTGATTTATTAATTGCTGTTAAATGCTTTTATTTATTAATTTTATTAACTATAATAATACATTCTAGCCTTGGCATAAATAGTTCAATTTATCTTATCAGTAAAGCGTTTTATATTCTGTGAAAAGACCATCTTAACCTAGGGCAGGTTTTTACTATATGGGAGTTATGTTGCCCTAGGGAATCAAGTTAAAAATGCGATCTGGCAAAAGTTTATGCATAAGATTTCAACTTCAATACGAACTTTAAGGCCATGACAAGCAGTTGGTATATAATTTTAATAGCTGCTTTATATGCCAAGTACTCATGTAACCAGGAATAGCTGTGATCTTGCTTAGAGTTGTTGTTGTATGTTCAGGAACCGGACTAAAGTGCGACACATCCATATTTATATGATTTATTAAGAGTTGTTAGTATAGCTATTGCTTAGTAAAGCAGTTTAAGTCTCTAGAGCCGTTATATTGGCCATCTGAATCGATGACATCGAAAACTTCGGCCTGTTTATGCCAGCCTTCATTATGTTCTGTGTCTGGAATACTGGAGTCTACTGTTCATTGCATTCAATATTCAGAACAATGTGCAGAGTTCAATCCAAAAACAATTTAATACAATCTAATTTGGAAGAACTGGATGAGCTTCCTATCAAAGGGCCTTGCCTAAGTCAGACTTAAGTGCAAGGTTAGTGCAAGGTATAAACTGCGTAGCCTGATTTGAAATAGTCTTGTTCAGCCAGATTTGGATAATACAGAGTGCAGCGAATATTGCCACAATTCCCTGCTCCATTGTCTGGCCATAAGGAGAGATAACTTAACAGTAAGACCATTAGAGAATATATGTAATAGATAACAAGAATTTGGTTCAAAAGGTGTCTGCACAGTTGAAAGTAAATATCTTGGCTAAATTGCATTAAAATCCTTTAAGTGCTCGTTGAAATTGCTGTGCAATAATATATGTCAGCTATGTCCTTTGTAGATCAATGTGCATGTGCAATATTATGCCGCAATAAACCGTACTAGAGTCCTTACAGGTATCTGTAGTTTAGGCATTTGGTGATAATTGCACAGAGCATTCCGTTTGATGATTGATTTGACATAGCTGTGTGTATGTGTGTGGTGTAGTAGTGGTAGTAGTAGTAGTAGGTGTAGTAGGTGTAGTAGGTGTTGTAGTTGGTGGCATAAGGAGTCACACTGGCAATGACATAATGTCCTTTTATCTAGTAACTAGTCAAAGAGATTCCTTGCAACCATATGCCGTACATATATTGCATGTGAGAACGTGCAAAATAGATGGGGTGGTGGGAGGTTTGTGGGGTTATTCAGGTTTTCTGGTTGCATTCCTTGCACTTTTGCAGTTCGCACAGATGGCTATAAATATGCGAGTCCTGGCATTTGAGATTTTTGGTGTGGCCTTCTCCCTTTTACCCACTCTCTCTGTCTCTCCGCTTGCTTCTGCTCTTGTTTGTTTTTTTTTTTTGGTTTCATTTTCTCTGTGTGTTGCTTTGTCTTTCTCGGTGTGTTATATTGAGACTGCTTCTGATTTAGCCCACAAATTTTGGTGGGCGTTTGGCTTTGGTCGTTTTATCGTTTTATGGTTTTATCGCTTTTGGCGCTGCCTTTGACGTCACCTTAATTAATGGGTTAATGCGACGCTGGCAGCGACGTTGGCAGCATTGGTAATTAAGCGACTTTGTCGTTGGCCTTCTGTGCTAAATGAATTATGCGTCTGCCTGGGGTCGACAACAACAACAAGAATAACAACAACAACAATGACAACAATGACAACGACAACAATAAGCAACAACAACAAGAGCAATCAAACCGATCTATAACATACAATATAATCTATTAATACTAATACGACTACTAGCAACAGCTGAAAACTAATGTCAATGCTGCATTGATTTAATTTTTGATTTAATTTTTAATTAAAAATACTTGAAAATTGTGAAAATGTTGAAATGTTGAAATATTGAAATAAGAAATTATTGAAATATTAAAATGTTTCGCGTATGTGAAATGCAAATCGAAACGTGCTCAAACTGCATTATCATGCCAAAATGTCATAAATTAATTGTATTGCAATTTGTGTGCGAGCGCGTGAAATGTGCGCTCAATTAGACACAATCACTTGAAGAGAGAGAGAAAGAGCGTCAAACGCTGCGTATACGCAATGTGGCAGCGCCTTGATGACGGCAAGTGATACGACAGCAACAGCGACAGCCACGGCGACAGCAACAGCAACAGCAACGACAGCGAACAAGGACATGCAGAAGTAATAGCTTGAGTATAAGCAAAAGGATGAGAGGGAGAATGACTAAAGCGCTATATACAATGACAATGGAGATAGAAATGGAGATGGGAATGAAGATGGAGATGGTGATGGTGATAGGAATAAAGATGAAGATGAAGGGAAACATGGCTGGTGTCTCTTCATTTACGTAATGTAAGCAATTTGTGAAAATTGCTGGCCTGGCCGGCAATTTCGCAGATTAAACTGCACCAAAGTGCAATTGGGCGCAAATTTGTGTGCGGTCTGATGCTGATGCTGATGCAGATGCTGATGTTTCTTGCAGCTACCACTGAAAAGTTTGCGCTTAAAAAGGAGTAGATTAAGATAATGAAGCTGCAGTTTAGAGCCGCCTGAATGCCCTCCTGACTGCATGGCTGACTGTCTGACTCTCTGACTTGTTGGATGACTGGCTAGATAAGAGAACAACAGGATATCTAAGGATACGGGGTATTGAGAATGTGAGAAAGGTTTAGTTGCTTGGATGGCAGCCACTCCATCACTTGCAAATTAAAATTAAGATGAATTATGAAACGTCTCAAGACGCTGTCACAGGCCAGGATATAGACTATCAACTCGACTGCTTCTACTTCTCAGTTGGGAATGGCTTTGAGCAGCGAAAATTTCAAATTGATGTGAATTCCATAAATCAGTATCAAGCACAGCGCAATGATCAATGACTCTCTGACTGGATTGAAGGCACGTATCGGCTAGCATTTTAATGCTTTATGACGTCAACGTGCAAGAGTCACAGGCGCAAAGTGTTAAGCCAATAGTGAGCTGTGAACAACCCACAGCCAACAACCAACAACCAACAACAAACAGCCAACAACCAACATGTAACAGCCAACAGCCAACTGCCAACAGCTAACAGCCAACAGCTAACAGCTTCATCATTGTGCTAGGGCAATAGTAGGAGCAAGGCATAGACAGGATATGACAGGATATGCCTGAGTATGGTGCATGAAGTAAGTTTGTTGTTCGATATGAACGGGTTACGTTGCCGTTCAATAAAGCCATGAGCTGACTCTTTATGGCATTTATGGCATGGTGGCAAGTATTACAAACAAGTCTGTAAAAGTGAGGAAAAAATTATGCCATGCCTGACAAAAGAAAGGGTCAACACACACACACACACACACACACACACACACACGCTAATACATAAACAAACACATATACGCATAGATATACGCATACACATAATTCCTTTAAGCTTAAAGCATTGATTTATAAGACTCTGTGGCATAGACAATCCGTAATCCTTTCTTGGCAGAGCAACTGGACAACTTGGCACAGGCAGACTTTTCCACTGAGAAGTGCAATAAAAATGTGTGCCCATGACCAAGGGAAGATAGAGAGAGACAGAGAAAGACAGAGAAAAGAAACAAAATGTAACAAAATGAAACAAAATGAAATGAAATGATATAAAATGAACAAAAAAAAAAAAAATAAGATGAAAGCCAAGAAGAAAATGCAAAAAAAATGAAAGAATGAAAGAAGTGTTACTAAAAACCAGTAAAGCTGCAGCTCTTTCTCTCTCTCTCTCTCTCTCCCTCTTGCTCTCTTTCTCTTCTATGTGTATGTCTCCCTGGGCAGCCTCCTGGCTAAACGGGGCCGTCCATTTGCCCGACATTGCACACTATTAGTTGCAGCTGCCAAAAGTGATGAATGTGTGAAATGTAAACTTTGTTACGGAGAAATAACAGCGCCAAAAGCCGTGCGCCAATTGCGAAGAAAGGCTATGAAAAGAGAGGGGGAGTGGAGGGGTAAAAAACAAGCAGAAAAATGAAAAAAAATTTTGGGCTAACCCAAAAGACGGGCAAAAGTAACGCAAAATGAAACCAAGCGACAACCGCCTGTCGAAAATTGCAATTTTCGGTTTTTGTTTTTGATTTTTCTTTTGGTTTTTTTTGGTTTTTTTTTTGGTTTTTTTATACTTTTGTTACTTTTTTTTTTCTTTTTTGTGGCGGCCGCCACAGCGAAAATCCAATTAAAGCTGCTGTCATTGTGTGGGCGTGGCACACGCCTGCTGGCCAAGAGAAACAGTGGCTTTGACTATGCCACTGGCTGTGGTATTGCCACTGAGTTGGCCCTGATTGAATGCCACGCAAGACGACGTATGTGTCATAAAGCGGAGATTGTTTAGCACATTAAAAAAAAAAAAAACAAAGTGGTATAAAAAAAGTACATGCAAAATCTGAATTTGCCTCCATTTACTTTTTTTTTTTATGACAAAAAACTTTTCAAAAACTCAAAACTTTCTACAATGTCAAAAAAAAAAAGAAAATTCTTTAATAGTTGCAAAGGAGTTGCTACATAATAAAGTTATATATATATATATATATATATATATTGAGTATATATATATGTTTGACAATTAGATAATAAAATTGGAAAGATTTAAGTGTCTTTTGAGCTACTCATTGAAACTAATGCAACTATAAATGTTATGGCCAAGTTAAGTTTTGTTTCCTAACTTTATTAGAGAAACTAAAATCGAATACGACGTTCACCTTTCATATGAGTATTGGGATTACTTAGTTATTTGTTTGAAAAGTTATTTTTGTTTTTATTTATACAAAAAAAAAAAAAGAAAATGTTATGTAGTAAGTTATGAAGTTGTTTGCCAACATATAAATCGATTGGCCAAACACATGCACAAGTGATTGGCCCAGTTAGTTTTCGGCTCATTAACTTTTTCATTAAAAATTAATTAAAGTCGCAAGTTAATTAGGTCTAAGCGTATTTATCATTTTTCGCGCAAGTTTTACATTTCTTGCCCTGACAGGCAACCAACCAGCCACACAACCAGCCAACCGACCGACCGACCGACCGACCGACCGTCCGACCGACCAACGAACCAACCAACCAACCAACCAACCAACCAACCAACCAACCAACCAACCAACCAGGCAACCAAACCATCCAAACAGCTAACCGACCAATGAACAACGAACCAACACAAACTAACGGCATGCCAAAAACTTTTACGTGCCATGCCCATAGAGCCGCCATCCTTTAGTATACCTCCTGCTACCACTTGAAGCACTCAACTTTACCCCCCCGTACCCCACCAATCATTTGCACAATCCCTATGCAAAGGTTCACATCTTTAACCCCCTCGCCAATGTCCTTGCTGCCATCTTTTGCTGCAAAGTGTCATTAGTTTGGCAAGCATTTTGGCATAAATTAGTTGAGTAGCGGTATTGGACGTTTGGCGGATGCCATTCGGTTTGTGGGTGTGGATATGGTGGTATGAGGCATGAGGTATGAGGTATAAGGTATGAAGTATGAGGCATGTGGCATGCGGCAGGGTCTTCAACATTTTTGTGGCATTGCCATAAGCCTTTCAGCATATAATTATTGATGAATGATCTGACCGCTGTTAAATGCTGGCGCGTGCCATCAGCTGCAGCGTTTCATGTCAAAAGGATAAAGTATAAAAAATACACACAAACACATATATATATATATACAAAGTGAAACGCAAACGTAAACGGAAAATTGATGCCGCTTCACTTTGATGTCTGGTAACAGCCCAAAGTGCAAACAATGGCGTTAAGGCCAAGTAAAGCCAAACAGCCATCGAGTCAAGTTGATAGAGCGTTCGTTACCAACTGAGTGCAAACTGAGGCCTGCCAGAGCGTTGCCAACAACAAAAGCTCAGCTAATATTGTAATAATAAACAATGGGCCAAGTGCTTTAATCGCTTTTACTGATTATATTGCAGGCTAAGTGCTTCAAACCTTTTGGCTCTAAGAACATGCCACACGATAGACACAGTTGAAAGCACCCCAAACACCACTATTACAACAACAACAACAACAACTACTACTACTACTTAAATGCTTTGAATTAGTTAAATATTAGATCTGATAATTTTAAATCCATGTATGGCCAATCACTGAATAGAAGCACCCTGTATACTATATACTATAGCAACTATACTGATGAATCCAACTGAATGCTGTTCAAAGGAAAAGTTGCAAAGAAATGTTATATAGATTTTAAAATATAACTGTAAACAAACTTATTACCTGTTTGTCTGAGTTAAAAAACTATAGCATAATTGCTGCTGTATGTTGCACCAACTGTGGCACATGTTGTTACTATAACTTATGATTTCAATACTATTTTCTATGACCTCTGCCAACTACAACAATTTCCACTCAACAATCTGAATAGAAATGTGTTTTGTTGCCACCTGATCTGTGGCATTGCTACAGTTGCATGTATTAGTTAACAACTTTCTGTTTGCCTCTAAGCAAATAACAACTTAACCTCAATATTAACTACGTACATATATATACAATATATATTCAATATAACTCGCATTACTATAGACTGGTTGTCCTGGTAACATTATATGATTGTATCAAACTGTGAATAGGTTTCATTGTGTGTCACTGGCTGCTCATTTATACTATATATAAAGACACAAAATAAGATATTATTTTCTGCTTATAAGCGTCATAAAATGACACTCAGCAGCTGTAGTAACAGTTGCAACAACAAGAGCAACGAGGGTAATAACAACGACAGCAACTGTCGCTTTCTACAAACAACGATGATGCCATTGAAAAGCTTAAACGCTCATTACACTGCCAGGCATTAAATTAATTGGAAGCTGTGCAGTTTTAGTTGGAGACTATGCAACCAAAGACGCAACGAGGTGCAGAGTGTTGGCCATAAGAAGCGGTCGGTGTTTAGGGGGTTTTGTATTTTTGGGGTGGATTGTGGGATCTGTATGGTGGGTGAGGAGTGGGGGGGGGGATGTTAGCTGAGATAGAGGGGCCTTAAAGCTTTTGGGTATTTGAGGTCTTAGTGGCTTAAGGGACGGTTACTGAGGGGTAACATTGAGGCGGTGGCAAAAAGGAAAAACTTTACAAAAGGCCAAAAGTTTGATGGCAACTTTTGTAGCTTGGGCCAACAGTAACAGCAACAACAACAACAACAACAACAACAAGAACAGCAACAACAACAACAACAAATGTAAAGGCAAAAGCAAAAGCACTCGAGCTGCATTCATTGCTAATTTGGCTTTAATTGCATAAATGTTGCGCTTTTTGTATACGAATTTTGTGAAGAGACTTCGTCTATGGGTATGAAGACTCATAAAAGCAACAACAACAACAATATACACTGAAATAACATTTTGAGAAAAATAAACCATAAATTTAGTTGGCAAAATGCATCAAATATATATATATATATATATACAGAAAGAGAAATACTATAAATTTATATATATACATATTAGGCTAGAAATTTTTGTGAAACTGTTTGCCGAGTGCTCTTGAGATTGAAATTTTGTTATAGAGGAAGAAAGATAGATAGAGAGAGAGAGAGGGAGAGAGGGAGAGAGGGAGAGAGTGAGGCCAGAGCATGAACGTGGGCGGTGCTGTTGCTGTCTAGTATCAGTGCTAAGGGGCGTGCCATGGTATAATGGTCAGATAAGAGCCTGTACACGTAGGAGACTGAGAGTGAGGGAAAGTAGCAAGTTAACTGCATATTTTTGGCTCCTTTGCCTTTCTACTGGGCAACAAACAAGCTCATTATCTTCTTAACAAAGTTGAAGCTCACCTTTTCTGACAAAATAATAATGAAAATTGAATGAAGTTACCTTAAGAGAGAAAGAGAGAGAGAGAGAGAGTGAGAGAGAGAGATAAACAGTGAGAGACAGACAAAACTTTAAACTGACTGTGTGACTGACTGACTGAGTGACTGTGTGACTGTGTGAGTGAATGACTAATTGTTCGAATGGGCCAAGTTGTGTCCATTGGGTAAGTTTGAAGCGTTGCACAAATATTTGAAAAAGCCACCAAAATTTGCTACTTAAATAACTGAAAAAGTTGAGTGCCATCCAAATGAAAGCAGCTGGCAAACTAAATTTAATGAATGTTCGCAACAAAATTTGCATATTCAAAAAAAAAAAAAAATAAAATACAAAAAACAAAATAGCAAAATAAAAAGATACAAAAAATAAAATAAAAACTAAAAAAAAGGAAAATTCTGCAGCAATTTTCAGTGGGAGCCCCCCTGGAGCTCTCCTTTGGTGCTGTGTCTCGTTTTTGAGCGCTGAAAATTTATGAATTGTGCCAGAGTTGCCAGGCAGCTGACTAAAAAGGGTACATTCTAACGGCGTGGCAGGGGTGAAAAAGTTTTCAAAGCGCCTTTTCACATCATTTATATATGCTCTCATATATAGAAGTTAAATTCTTTTATAGTATTTTTAATATTTATATATTTATTTTTGTTTTTTATCTTTTAGTTTTTAATTTTTTCATTTTATATTTTTTCCATTTTTATTTTAATTTTTTTTTTTGCTTAAAAAACAAAAGTTTTTCCCTAACTGAAAACGATTTCTAAGCACTTAATGCATTTACTTTTTATTATCTCTATGGCTGTTTATATGTTATTTCAGTTTTGTATATATTTTACAGTTATGTGCATCTATATATACATTTATATATATTGTCTTTATGACAAATTTTTTAACTGTATTCACATTTAGTGTATAGTTTTCAGTTGAACACGTTCTCTTTGGCTTATTTGATTTTTATTTTTATTTGAATTTTTTGTTTTCTTCTTTGTTAACTGCTTAAGTTGTGTTGGAAAACTTATTGACATAACTGTCATTACCTGTTCAACAACAATAACAACAGCAATAGCAACAACCTTGCCAAAGGTAAAATCCCCACTTAAACTTGCATTGGACGAGGGGCGAGCAACGGGTAAAGATTTAAGTTAAGCGGCCAACGAAAAGTGTATTCAAATATGCACAGCAGCAGCAGCAGCAGCAGCAACAGTAGCAGTAGCACCAGCACCAACAGCAACACCAACAGCAACATCAACATCAACAATAATAAAAACAACTTGAAACAGGTGTACATGAAACGACATCATTGTCTCTCTGTCCCTGGCCATACCGTCCCATCGTCATATCGTCAGAGCGTCACACCGTCTCACTGTTATAGCATTATAGTGTCCCACTGTACCAACGTTGCCACCAATCTCTGGCCCAATCTCTAGTCCTTGCCTGGCTGAGTTTTTGGCACGCTTTTTGTTGGTGTTTTTGCTCGAAAAATGTTTGCAAGTGGCAAAGAAATTTTTAATGCGATAAAACTTTAATAAAGGCTCACTCTATATATTGGTGTAAGTGTATATGTGTGTATGTGTATGTGTATGTATGTGTGTGTGTGTGTGTGTGTGTGTGTTTGCGTAGGCATGGGCGTGGGCGTGGCCCAAAGTAGTTATGAATACAACAACAGTTAGACAAGGCAGAGGCGCTGGCACGAACGCACTTAAAAATGTATGTAATTGTGCAAAAGTGTTGCACAGAATGGGTTAAAGGGAGCTGCTGTTGCTGCTGCTGCTGCTTTTGCTACTGCTATTGCTACTGCTGTTGCTGCTAAATGATTGTGACAGAGGGCAGAGAGTGAGGGTGGCTGGGATGGGTAGTATGGGTGATAGTGACTGAAATGGTTATGCAGATGTAAATGGTAGCAAAAGTTGCGTAAATGCATGTGTGCGGCAACTGTGCAGGTATCCAGAATTGAGAAGGATGCCAATGTGAAACCAAAGTGAGTGTGAGATAGGGTGGTGGGTGGGGGGGGATGAAACAGAAAGAAGGGAAGCATGTTGCATGGTACGCAGTTAACTAGTAAGTAACAAAAGTAGTTATAGAAATGACAGACATGATGGCAGAAGCTGAAGCAGCTGCAGCTGCGTCCTAGCTAGTAGTAGCTGCCAGTAGTAGTAGTAGTAGTAGTAGTAGTAGTAGTCGTAGCAAATATTCGAACAAATACAAAATATACATACACACAGACACACACACACCTACAGATAAAGACACACAGATAGATATACAAACTGGTACATAGATAAAGACATAAACAGAAATGTGTCTCTTCGTTGACAAGCTGGGAATGAAGATGCCTGGGTGTGCACAGTTGGGCACAGTTGGTTTTGTTGTTGGGCTTGGGTTAGGTACTGGGCTTGGGCTTGTGCTTGAGCTTAGTGATAAGATTGGGCATGGGCTCACCGCGGCCGTGGCCAAGACGCAGCTGTAGACGAAGGTGTGCTAACGAGCAGACGATGCCACTTGAATGACAGCCAGGGAGCAGAATAAAGATTCAAACTTAGAGATGAAAACGAAAACGAAAACGAAGACGAAGACGGTCTACAAGCTGACTGACTGACTGGCTGACTGACTGACAGATATACATTGAAACAGACAGATAAAGAGAGAGAAAGACAGAGAGAGAAAGAGAAATGAATGGTTGAAGATACGCAGCTGCCTGGCCACATAAATTGTTTTGAAATGCAAGGTGAGGATTAGAGAAATGTGCAGAAGAAAATTGCATAGAAATGAAAGTTTGCGAGTAATGTCTACTCTGAATATGATGTTGGTTGTTGAATGTTGGATGGTAAGCAGCAAAAGAGAGATGATAGAAGGTATAAAATGTAAGGTAAGCTAAGGTAAAAAGCTAAAGCAGAGGGAAAATGTGAACACGGGGAAGTAGATTAGGACATCTGATTATAATATGATGGCTGTAGCTGTAAAGAAAGCCATTTTGAGTGCAAGAAAAGTTAAAATGCTTGCTAAGGACATGACATTTAAGCATACATACAAACACACACACACACACACACACACATATATTTATATATATGTATATATATGCATATATTTGTATAAGTCTGAAAGGAGCTAATACTATTTTGCCTTTTAGAGTGGATCTTTGGGTTAACAGAGGATTCATACAAATTGATAGATTCAATTACTAAGCAAAAGAAATAAGCAAGATTTATATGTAATATAAGTATATATATATATATTATTTCAAACTGTGACAAACTTATTTTTACATTTAAATTTATTAATATTATTTTTTTTGTTTTTTGGTTTTTTCCAATTCAATTAGTATTATCTATTGATTTATATGGTATTCCCTTGAAAGGATTGTTTTTTTTTTTACTTTTTATCAATATATATTTTATTTTTTACTTTTTTATTTCTTCTTTTTTTTTGCTTAATTAATTTTGCCACATTAACATTTACTGCACTTGCTGGCAATTAATATCCGCAAGCTAATTATGCCAAAGGCTCTACCAATTCATATATATATATATATATATATGTATATATATATACATATACACTTACATACATATATGCATGACTGCCTTCAGCATTTCCGTTTCATTTAAATTAAAAGCCTATTTAAATGTTAAATGCAAAAAAAGTGGCTTTTAATTTCGTATAAAATTGTATAAGCAATTACCCAACGCAAATGCAATAAACATGCTGAATTTATTTTAATTTTCACACAGTTGGCCAGCTTGGGCTAGCCGAAGGCGCCAAAGTGCCCAGTCGACACCAGCAGCAGCAGCAGCAGCAGCAGCAGCAGCAGCAGCAACAACATTAAGTAGCAATAACAACCAAAAGAAATATATACATTTATATATATATATTATATATATATATATATAACAACAACTGTCAACATGTTCGGTGCCGCCATAGTTAATGCTCAAAGCGTTTTACAAAATTAAAGCCTTGCATTGTAGGTAAAAAGGGTCCGCAGTTGCAGTTGCAATTGCAAACTGCAATTGGCAATGGGCTGCAAGTGTTTGCTATCAAATTAATTGGCACTAAAATTAGCACAACCCTGCTGCTGTTGCAGCTGCTGTTGTTGCTTGTATAACTGCTGTTGCTGTTACTTGTGTTGCTGGTGTTGGTGTTCGTGTTGGTGTTGGTGTTGGCAACGTTGGCTGTTTCACTGATTTAGTTGGCTCTTTTTACCTACTTTTATCCACTTGGCCAACTGTTGGCCGCCTGCTGCGTTATTCCATTTGCACTAAGTACACGGATTTTGCATTAATGCAGCAGCAGCAGCAGTAGCAGTAGCAGCAGTACTAACAACAACAACAAAAAGCAACATCAGTTGGCTAAAGGAGACAACCGTGCACTCACATGAATCATTCATTGATTTAATTACAATGATTGCTAAGTGTAGGGGAACTGCGTAAGTGTGTGTGTGTGTGTGTGTGTGTGTGTGTGCGTGTTGGTGAGGCGGGGGGGGGGAAGAGGAAAATAATGCTGCAAAAGAAGGGTGCCACAGTAGTTGGTAGTTGTTACCGGTAGTTTCCACTTTTAACTTTCTACCTGCCTTCCAGTCTACATTTTTCACTTGCCGCTTTCCACCTTCCGCTCTCCACTACCCGCTTTCCACCTTAGCCAAGTGTTTAATTAAAAGTGCAAATGCAAAATAAATAAGTGGGATAACTGACAGGAAAAATCAATTTGTGCTAATAAGCACTCCATTTCTTGAATTGCAAACTAATTCTGTTTAAAATAAGCAAATGAATTAAACGACTATCAAATGAATTTTTATTTCTTTTTCACCCACAGCCCTTTCCCTTCCCTTCATGCTTGTTAAAATAGTTAATTAAAATACCTTTATTTAACTGCATATTGCATACTTGCGCAAGAATTTGCCAAGAAATACTATAGTTATTTTGTTTTATTTTTATAATTTCTTTTTTTTGTATTTTTAAATTATATTTTAATTATTTAAAATAATAAAAGTTTTGAAATTATAATTAATTTTCAATTTATTCTAGATTTTATTCATTATCATCAGCCATTCGTCATAAAGTCTTTCTTCTTTCTGCTGTTGTAGCTTTTTATTATTCATTAATTGCTTAATATTCATAGTTTATATTCATAAGTCGATTGCTATTCGTTCGTATATTTTGCTTTGATTCACAGTTATTCGTTGTTTGATCTATTGTAATTTACTCGTTACTTTTGATCCCATTCAGTTTCACTTGCAGTTTGGCTTAAACTCGTTATCGATCAAAGAGTCATTTTGCTGTTTCACTAGTTATAACAAAGTGCTTAACTTTACTCGTTAACCGTAATTATGTTACTCTTAAAACTAAAATCAAAAACAAAGTTTTTAGATACCAACTAAATAGTTCTGTTAGATTTTACTCGCTTCCTTTGATCTGATTTAGTTTAATTTAGATCATGGCTTTAACTTAACTTTACTTTGCTTTTAACTCGTTACGTTTTATAATTTTACTCGCTACTTTTCTTATTGTTTAAATTATTCTCTTAGGTCTTACTCATTGCATTTGATATCATTCAGTTTCATTTGCAATATCGTTTTCATCACGAGTGTCTTTAGTATTCATATTCTTAGCTCTTACTCGCTCTAACATATTAGTTAGTTTTGCTCTGTAATTTACTTGTTAGTTTTACTCTTCTAATTCGCTACTTTTCGTTTTGTTTAAATTGTTCTCTTTATCTTCACACGTTGCTTTTTATCTCATATGCCTCGTCATATCTATTCGTTACTTGGACTTTATGCCTTATATCTATTATTCGTTGTTTTCTATAATTTACTTTCATATTACTTGTTATTTCCTACTTCAGTTTTATCCCCATCTATTGCTCTGCATTGATACTTGTTCCTAGATAAAGCTGCTCTTTGTGCTTTATGCTAATGATGAATCAAAGCTACTCGCTACTTTGTGGTGAACAATGTCCTTCAAATCCCTGAAGCTCTTCCAAAATAACTGTTCTGGCTTTGACTGTCTATAACATTTTTGTTTTTCATTCGTCACTTTCAGTCAGTTATCAAATACATTTGCTGACTTCTCGTTACTTATACAAGTTACAATAGACATAATTCTTTATTCAAATTGTTTTCGATTCGTTATTTATGTATGGAACTCGTTATATAAACTGTTTACACTCTAAGTTGAAATACTTTGTTGCTTTGGAACTGCTAAGTTACTGTTTGGTTATTGCTTTTTACTTTGTATTTGTTAAAATGTTTCTTATTGAAGAAGTTCGTTAGTTTTAATCTTTCTTACTTTGTCAGTTGTTATTGTTGTTACTCTTGTTGTTGTTGTTGTTGTTGTTGTTGTTGTTGTATAGTTGTATTTTGTTTATGTTTATGTTTTCAATAACTGTTCCCTTGTTAGTTGTTAGTTCTTTATGTTTAACTTACTTAGTTGCATTAAGAAAAGTTTGAATTTTCTGAATGTTATTTGAAGTGGGAATATAGCAAAAAAAAAAAAAAAAATTGAATTGCATTGAATTGAATTTGTTATAAAATTCAAAGTAAATTGAATACCTGAAGTGGATTTATACTGAAGATAATAAATTCTTTTACTTGATATTTCCATGTAAGCCTCTACAAATTGCAATCATTGGTTCAGGCTATGATTTCTCTATCCCTCTCTCTATCTATGTCTCTCTAGCTTTATGCATTTCACATTCCCGTTAGCCAAAAAGCTTGCAAGCTATTCAAGTGCCTAAAAGTCCATGCATATCTGGACAAGTGAAGCAGCAGATAGATAGACAAACAGAAATTGAACCCATTCAGCTTACATGCTTGTACTCACCTATACTATTATTTCTCTTTCATACACTTTCTTCCTCTTTCTATCTCTTTCTATCTCTCTCCCTCTCTCTTTCTCTCTGTCTATCATCTCATTGGTATTTGCTATTCACACACAGCCTTAACACCTTTGCAAATCGTAAGCATTGAATGCAATGCATACAATAATATTTTTTTCTAATTTTCTGTGGCTCCATTTTCTGTGGCTCCATTTTCTGTGTGTGTCTACTCATTCAGTATATGTATATGTGTGTATGTGTGTGTGTTTGCATGGTTATGTGTCTCTTTAGCTGTATGTAATGCTCTTTAATAGCATTAGTCGTGTTGCAAAAGGGTTAAACCATCGCCTGAACGCTTCCTTGCATCTTTTGCTTGTTGTTTTTTCAATGTCTTCGATGCGCTTTCATGCCACTTTGATTTCGCTTTGTGCATTTACCACGAACGTTTAATAGTTGAAAGGTAAATTGCACACTATTTCCCTACTTGCCATAGCAATACCAACAACACCAACAACGACAAGAACGCCAACAACGCCAACAACACCATCAAAAGCAATAATAATAGCAACAATACTTACAATACCAAAAACAGCAATAGCAACAGCAACAACAACAGCATCAACAGGAACTATTGCTATAAGGAAAGCAGCAACACTTCCGCTGCCATGTCGTTGAATTGGCATTGTTGTTGTTCTTATTTTTGTTGTTATTGCTACTGCTTATTGCTTGTTGTCGTTGCTATTGTTGCTGCTGCTGTTGTTGTTGTTATGGTTGTTGCCGGCCTGCACGGAAATCATTTGATTTGCAATGTTCGTGCCCTGTAAGGCGATCAAAGTGTTTTGCCTTTGCTTCGTTTTCGTTTTCGCCTTCGACTTCGACTTTGCCTTATGCCTTATGCCTTATGCCTTTGCTTTTGCTTCTGCTTCTACTTTGCTTTGTCTCGCCTTGCCCTGCCTCGTATTGGCTTTTCAGAACATGACGACAGTCAGACAGACAAAGTACTAAAATGCAACAAACAAAAAAGAAATATCAAAAATTCATTTTCTGGCATTTTAAATGGTTTCCCTCCAATTGCAAAAAGGATATTCTGCCATAGAAATTTCGAGTATATGGAAAATTGCAGAAAATGTTTTAATTTTTCAAATATTTTTGAATTTAAATTGCAATTAGTATATAATTTGGGTTAAAGGTCACTGTCAATGACTACAAATATTTGGTTTTACTTAAATTTACAAATATTTCAACATATTACTTAAATTTTGTAACCATTTCTCAAAGTTGCTTCAATTAGATGTAGTTCCATTTGCAACTTAATATTGCAAACTTCATTTGATGTTGTACTTCAAGCAATCAGGCAACGTGTCATTATAATCTACACTGATCAAATTATAGCAGATAATTCCAATACAGCAATATTGCATTAGAAACATAAGCTTTGTCTATTGGCCAGTCTCTATAATATTGACAGGCAGTTTTATACAACATTGAATGTGCCTTTGAGCCCCCTAAGTCTATACACATAGAGTTAGATTTATGCCCAATTGTCCTGTCGTTTGCTACAGCACACACTCTGCTAATTGGTATCCTTGCTAGCAAGCTATGACTGTTCACATTTCAATATCTACTAACTACTAGCTACTCGGTACTTGGTACTAGCTTCAATTCACTTTGAGCCAATTTGTTTGAAAATTGTTTAATCTGACGCATGCCAGAACCAGATTTTCGGTTTTTATTGTTTGAAAGTCAGCTTAAGCTCTTGGCCTTCTATATTGTTGTCCTATACAAGTTCATCTATAGAGAGAGGGAGAGAGATAGAGAGAGAGAGGCGATAGCTGCCGTTTTGATTGGAAACCATTTTTTTTATATCATGCACAATCGTTTATCAGCATTATCAATGTGCATGCATTTGGCTAACGTATTACGTTTTCTCATCTTCTTTTCTTTACTTTTCGTTTTTGGTTTTTGGTTTTATTTCATTATTTTTTTTTTTAGAATAAACGCGTATAACCATACTCTGGGTATAAATTAAATTGCATTGACAGCTGAATGGCAAAGCTAAAATGATTGGCTTGGCTATAATTCAAATTAATGGCAGATTATGCCACTCAAACTGGTTTAAATGGCCAAAAAGTCAACCAGAGTGCAGAGCCAGTTTGCCAACAGTGTGCCAAGATTGCCAACTGCCGAGTGTCGACTCTATGTATATGTGTCTGTCTCTATGTGTGTGTGTGTGTATGCCACACCCCCGCTACATATTATCCCCAGCATAAGCCACATGCTGTGCACAGCAAATTGCAAACAGAGAGAGCTAAAAAAAAACGAAAAAAAAAAATAATAAAAAAAAATTGCAGCATATTATAAAGCGCAGGCAGAAACATTAAAAGCGTCTCCCTCCTACCACGCCACGCCCCTAAAGGCGACGAATCTCATGTCGCTGTTTGATTTTATAAATTTCCAACTAGCTGGTGGATTGGATTGAGGTGGGTTGGAGAAGGGCATGGGGAGAGGGAGAGAGAACTTGGTACGAGGCTTGCAGTGTGATGCCAATTGTGAATACATGTATATAAGTGTATTTGTGTGTGTGTGTGTGTGGTTGTGAGTGTGAGTGTAGTGCGTGTGATGTTTACTGTTGGCTGCGTTCAACGTGACGTATGCGTAATCTGCGCTTAGCATGCGAAAAGTCAACCATAAAAAAGCCATCAGCTTAAACTGTTGCGGCCATAAAGGTTAACACTGGCAACAAAGCAAAGCGTGCCGCAAATAAACACAACAAGCAAGACAGAGACAAAGCGTATGAATGACAGAGAGACAGATAGAGAGAGAGAGAGAGAGCGATAGATAGCAAGAATAAAAAATACATATATATAAAGAACCATTCGCAGGACTACAATACAAAATGGCTAAAACTGCTTAAAATTTAACGAAACAATATGCTGAAACTATTCGTCCTGTCCACACACACACAGACACACCCACACGCACACACATACTTTTATACACAGACACACAATGACTGAGCGCTTCACAGATCACAGTTAGTGAGATAGCAAACGACAGAGAAAGAGAGAAAAAGAGAAAGAGAGACATGGAAGGGCGCAAGAAACGAATAAGTGAGCTTGTGGCGAGGGCGGTGTATGGTGGGGGGAGCTGGAGGGGGAATAAGTAACAGAGACAGAGATGAACGCGTGCCAATGGCGGGCGCACGCAAGTGACGGCCATGAAAGCGTAAAAATGTAAAATTAACACGCAGCTTCTGGTTTTAGTTTTGTGGCAACAGTCACAACAACAGCAGCAGCAACAACAACTATTTTATTTTTATTTTTATTATTTTTTTTCGCTCTCTCTTTCTATTGTTGGTGTTGTTGTTGTATTGTTTTTTGTCAGACAACAACTGCTGCAGCTGGCAAACCGCAGCCATAAAAACCACACAAAAGCAAGAATGAAGTTGTTGCCGCTGCTCACTGTTAGCCGCAAAAGCGCTTGAAAAATATGTTAACCACAGTTAAAACAGCGCCAGGTCAAGCGTGCAGCTTACACGTACACACACATACAATAAGAGAGAGAGAGAGAGACAGTGAGAGAGTGAGTGTGATACTATGTGAGTGAAACATGCTGCTTTAAACGCTTGGCATGTTGACAAATGTTGCAGTCGACGCCAAATGAGCAGCAACCTGGTGCTGACCTCAACGTAGCTGTCGCTGTCGCTGTCGCTGCCGACGTCGCTGTTGCCATCGCTGTTACTGTCGCTGTTACTGTCGCTGTTTGCTGTCGCGGTCGCGGTTGCAGTTTCAGTAACTGTATTGCTTGGCAGTTTTAGTTTGCGCTAAAAAGTATGCTACACTTCTAAATGCCGCTACTCAGGACTATGAGTGATAAGGAAGCAAACGTCACAGTCAACGCCACAGTGAACGGCACAGAGAACGCCATAGTCAACGTCAACTCCAACGACTGACATTTGTTTTAATGCAAACGTCATCGTCTGGCAGCTTTTGGGCTTGAACTAACTGTTTCGCTTTAGATTTTGGCAAGTGTTAAAACTTTAGCATTGCAATGACATTATCAAATAAGGTGTCTCTTCTCTCTCTCTCTCTCTATGTGTGTGTGTATGCTTGCTGGTTGTGAATGTCAAGAGATTATGTAAGCCAAGATCATGAAATTTTGGTATTTTGCAAGTTACAAATTTGGTCAAATTTTTAAAATTGGTTATGTAATTCCACACAAAAAGCAAATATGATACGAAAGCATTTAAATGAAATCAACTTAAGAGAAATAAAATTATTTATGCACTTTAAGATTAGGGTGAAAACCCAAAAGAATAGTAAATGAGGTGTGGCTGTGTCTTATAAGTAAAATTGCTAAAGTATTTAAACTCAGTACATAAAATTTACTATGCAAGCGAAAGAGTAACATTAAAAGTTACTCTTTATGCCTTTCACGCTCATACTCGCGCTCCCTCTCTCACAATCTCTTGCTCTTTCACTTTAAGAAAGTTACGCTTGGAGTGTTATTTGAAATGTTAATAATATGGCTTCAGAGATTTTGAGTGTATCCTATTAAAAGCATCATGACATATTCATATTATACAATAAGCTATAGCTCTGCCCGCCTTTTGTGTGTATTGTATAACAGTTACTTGCATTGATAACAATAGAGGTAACCCATAAATATACACATAACTCACATACTATGATAATGTCCTTTGTATTTGGTATTATGGAATTCATTATGACAGGTTGTTGTTGCTGCTTGTTGCTGCTGTTGTATGGCTTGTGTGTAATTAATGTGCATCAATATGCTTTTAAAATTATTGGTTAGTAACTGTCTTTTAAGGTTTACTTAACTGACGTTTAAATTGCACATAATAAAAATCATTTCATATATATATATATATATATATATATATATATATTATATGTATATAATGGAATATATATTCAATTGAAACTAACGAAAAATGCTGTCAATCTTAATTATATATATATATAGAAGTATTAGTTGATATTGGTCTCTTTGCACGCTTTTAAGCTTCACAATTCATTAGATAATGCAACGCATTTCGCTTCGCATTAGTATTAGTTGAACTCATTTGGGATTCAATGGACGTTTGCATTCAACTTCAATTTTGCTGTGCAGTCGATTTTTATTGACGTTTTTAATCAGAAGCAGTTGCAGCTCTCAGATATCATCCAGCAGCAAGCAATTTTATTTTAGTTGAGCTCACTCAAGTTTTATTGCATTGCCCTAACACACACACACACACACACACAAGCGCCCATACAAAAACACACAAGCGCCCATACAAAAACACACAAGCGTATACACACTCCAACACACACACACACATATATATATATATACACACACTCACACCTATTTCATTAACAAAGTTTCATATGGAATGGATGATATATGCCTTTTGCTGCCTTTGAGATGCCTCTGCTCTTCAGTACAGCAGAGTATAGTCGTGGCATGCGTATCATTTGCCATGTTTGCTACACACCCTACTCACCTACTCCCTTACCCCCACTATACACCACACACCCGTACCATCCTCAATCATCACCTTCTACAACATATCTTGAAGAGCTACACTCCTACCATATTATATATATATATATATATGTATGTGTGTATGTTGAATAGATGGTAGAGGGGGTAAAGCAGCTGTTGGCGTCTGTGTGTGAATTCAATTTGATTGACGTTACGAGTTTCTGCTACTGATTCCAATTGCAATCAATTTACTTTTGTGCTCCTCGCATCCGAGTTGAAAACTTCATTAGAAATTTTCCTTTTTTGCCAGCCTCGACTGCCATTTTATTTTGCCATTTCTCAGCTCTGCATTGCTATATATGTATATGTGCATATATATATGTGTGTTTGTGTGTGTGTGTGTTTGTATGAATGTCTGGTTTGGTTGGTTTTTTTACTTTTCTTTTCTTTTCCCTCTCTCAATTTCATCATTTGGCATTTGCTGCACTCGTCACGTTTGTTTGTTTGTTGCTGTTGATGTTGCTTTTGGTTTTGTTGCTTTGGCAGCTTTTGCAGCTACAGCTGCAGTTAAGTAGCTAAACTCACAGGCAAAAATCAAGAAAATAAGCAACAAATAAAAAAGAATAAAACTAGAGAGTAGCAAGATAAAGAGCAAGACCAGAAACTTGGCGTCATATGTGAAAAGTTTGTCTGCGGTTTTGGCGGTTTGGATTCTGATTCTGATTCTGATACTGGTAATGATTATAGGCAAAAGTTGGCTTAATATGCAGTACTGGTTCCTGGCTGAATTGCCATGAATTATGCCAGATCCTTTTAAAACTTGACAAGCGTCTAAATATGGTATTAGTTTGACATATAAATGTCTTAGTGTATAAATCAAAATTAATGGCTTTAATGGGAGAGGAAAGCTGCCAAGACTATATTGAGGTTTTATGGAGAGATGAGAGAAGTAGAAAAGTAATCATTAGCTGTATTTGTGTTTGTATTTGTTATAAAGTAATTAATTAATTATAATTAAAGCATATAATTTTCTACTGCTTTCAAATGAATTCAATGCTATATTTAAATTTTCTTTTATATTATATTTTTGCAGCACTTTTCTTATAATAAATGCATATAATATACGCAAATTGAATAAAAAGGTTTAATTGAATTCACAGAAGCGTTCAGATATGAAATATGAGAAAATATTTTCCATTTTCCATTGGCACAGCACAAATATTTTACAATCTGCTGTCGCAGGATTTTTCATGCTCGTTAATTTAAGAGTTTATGTTGGTCCTTGCAGAAGTTTCCTATATGAACTCTACTACTATAACTGCCACATATTTATATATATATATATATATATATATTTATAATGGGTAGATGAAATACTTGCATATATATATATATATATATATATATATATATATATATAGTAAACATTTTTTAATTAAACAACACATGTTGGATTTTAATTTGCAAGGCAAATAAAAAGCGGACAACGTGTAAAACATTTTTCCAGTTGCCAGTTGTTTGTACTTCATTGTTGTTGTTTATCTTGTTATTGTTGCCGTTATTTTCATCACTTCTTCTTCATTTTTTTTTTTTTTTTGAATTGTATTGCATTGTTGTTCCTTGGACAGGTGTCGCATCAAATTGAACAACGCGCGCATAACATGCGGCAATAAACGCGCGCGTTTTTTCTTGCTTCACTACAAAAATGGCAGCATCAACAGCAACAGCAGCAGCAGCAAAGTGGCTCTAATCTGTTTAAACTGTAAAACAGTGCTGCAAAAGGTATAAGGCATATAGTGATGTGAGTAGTGCCAAAGTGCTATGAGTGCTGTGAGTTCTGTGAGTGCTATGAGTGCTGTGAGTGTATGCAACAAACGTTCTAGCAATTGACATGTCCATGCACCATCAATCACTTCAAAACTGACCCACCCACAACACACACACAACCCACACAACCCACACAACCCACACACACACACACATACACACACACATTGCAGTACATGCCTGCAGTTCTCACTGCAATCAGCAGACATGAACATGACATAAAACTGTCACCTGTACACTAAACTAGATATATACAACTTTTCCCATACTGTTGCTAAGTCAAAGCAAACACTATAAGCATTAACTAATTTTCATAGCTGTACCATATATACATTATATAATATATATATATTTATATATGAACTATAGTTGGCATCATTTGGTTGCACTAGAGTTAAAATTTTTAATTGCCTAGAAATTATATGAAACTTTTAATTTGTTTATTTTGTTAAACTTTAACTAAATTTATGTGAATTTTAGATTAATCCCCTAAGACTTGATTATTTATACATATTTGCTGCTTATTTATGACATTTTCCTTTTTTTTTCTGTGGCAAGTTCCATTTGCAATTTAAAGAAAATTATGCCTTAAATCAGATTTTGAAGTCAGCTCACTTATATGCTTCACTGCATATATATATATATATGTGTGTATGTATATATGTATGTGTGTATATAGTAGATCCTCAATTGGCGATTGTCTGGTCATGTGTAGCGAGTCCTGCACCATAAATACAAGTCCTTTTCAGTGTTCTCAGCCTCAGCCAGCGTCGACTTTTCGAATATTGTTTCCCTTCCAGTCGACTGGGTGACCGTTGGCGCTGCCACCGCAAACAATGTAAATTATAAAAGCAAAACGAAGCCAGTTGACCAACGTTTATTGTGTGTATTTTTTTTTTTTTTTTGGGTTTTCTTTTCTTTTCGTTTCGTGCTTTTATGTTATTTTTTAGTGTATTTTGTTATTTTTTTCAATTTTTTTTCTTTTTTTTTATATTATTTTTTTTTTTTTTTTGGTTGCTTTTCTCTTTTTGAAGTGTCGACGGGCAACAGCCGCTGGTTACCCTTTTTTTCTGTATTACTTCTGGTGTGTGTATTTTTATTTGTAATTTTTTTTTTTATTTTTTATATACATTTTTTGTGGGTTTTTTTTTGATTATTTGTTTATCAGTTAGCCAGGTTTTTTTTCGGGTCAGCAGCAATCATGCCAGTCTGCTGTCAATAAAAACTTTACTCACTCCTCAAGCGTTGGCTGTCAACATTTTGCAGTTATTTTTATCTACCCGTTGACCAGTGGACACTGGACAGTGGACAGTGGACAGTGTATAGTGGCTAGTGAAGCTAGTCTAGTGGCCAATTGACAATATCATATATGGCTGTTGCTGTTGCTGCTGTTGCAGTGGCAGTTGCAGTTGCAGTTGCAGCTCAGGTGCAGGGCAAACATTTCGGTTGGCCATTTATTTTAAGGGTTAACAATTTTATTTCAAAGTATGTGTGTGCGTTTATTCTGCTGTTAGTTTATGTGCTTCTGTGTGTGTGTGTTCGTGTGTGTGTGCGTTGTGTGTGTTGTGTGTGATTTTGGTGACTTTTTGTTACATTGCATATACACGCACTGTTGCATTTTAATTAAGGCCAATCGACTCATCGCTAAAAACAGACAAAAACCAATTAAACCAAAATAACGGCAACAGCCGCAGAAGTAGCAACAGCATCAGCAGCAACAACAGCCGCAGCCACATCGAAAGAGAGAGTCAAATAAAATGCAATTACAGCGCCCAAAGCTGAGCTACCAAATTAATAGGTAGCCATCAGCTTATAACATACAGCGTATATCCTGTATCCTGCATCCTGTAAGCAGTTCACTAGTGCACTAGCAGTTCACTAGTGCACTAACAGTGCTTAGAAGTCGTTGGTCCAGCGTATGGTGTCCTTTAACCAGTGTCCAGTGACCATTGGCCCACGCTTCTATGCGGCGTATGCGTAATTTGAAACATTTCAGTTTGTCATGCCAGCGGCAAGGTGTGAGCATAGGAGGGCGAGAGAGATGAAGAGAAATGGAGTCAGAGAGTGAGAGCTGCTGCTCACGCTCAGCTTGCAACCGCAACAAAGCGGACAATTTGCTAGCGGTAATGTCCTCGTCCTTGTGGCTGGTAAATGAATGCCAGGGCATGTTCCTGTTAGGCCTAAATGCAGCCGCCACATTGCAGCACACACTCGGCACTTTCAAGTAATTACAATTGACGATTGCAACCGCTTGGGCATCGAAAACGTTGCAGCTTCATTCATAAATGCATTTAACGTGTCACTGCGGTGGCAACTCTGTGGCAGCAATGGTGGCAGACCAGGTGAACGTGCCGCAAATGCAACTAACAAGGAAACAATTACGCGTTGCAGCTGTCGCAATGATGGAGGCGATGGCTACAACTGCAACTACAACTACAACTACAACAAGAACTACAATTGCAACTACAACCAGTACTCTACCTATATCTACACACATATCTACACCCATATCTACACACATATCTACACCAATTGCTATGCATATGGCTAGGGCAATGGCGGTGTCAGTATGGAAAATCGCATAAGAAATATTGTAATGCAGCACGCCGCAATGATATAGACTCAGAGAGATAGAGTGAGTGTGTGTGCATGAGTGTATATATATATATGTGTGTGTGTGTGTGTGTGTGTGTGTCAGTGAGGCAACACGTTCAACTGTCTACCTAATGAGCAAATGAAGTCGATTAAAGGTGTGTATGAGTTGAGTCACCAACTGACTGCTGCTGCTGCTGCTGCTTCTGCATGCTAGTGTGTGTGTGTATGTGTGTGTGTTTGTATCTGCTGCATGTATGGGAATGGCATTTGCAATTTTAAATATGAGAAATGTTGATTGCGTTGGCAGATAGAGAAAAAGGACTGGCAAGGCAAAAAAAGAAATGCAGGGCGTATGCGTAATATGCGCAGCTAAAGGGGGAATTACATAGCATACATATAGCTGTATGTGTGTGTGTGTGTGTGGGTATATGTATTATACATATATATATTAATATATATATACATATTTATATATGTATACATATATATGTGTGTGTGCCTTAGGGTATCTAAACTCTCCATTGTACTGTCCTCTTAGCCTTAGAGCATAGCCCTGGCATGGGAATGCATAATGAGGGGCACTAATCGTAATATGACTGCAACTTGCCACACGCAATGAGGGCAACAGTTATGTTATGTATAGCCATGCTGCAACATTTCAGTTAGCTGCAGCTTGGCTTAAAAGTGCTACCAAGAATATTCCTACTAAATCTAAATATAACTTTATGCGTTTATATAAGAACGAGTTGTTATTATGATCATAATGATGATAATGATGATGATGATTATGATGATGATGATGATGATGTTGATGTTGATGAAGATGTTGCTTCTGTTATGATGTTGCTGCTGTTGGTTGTTAGAAAATTCTTAACTTTATTAGCTTAAACAAGGACGAAGCATACAGAGAGAGAAAGACAGAGAGAGAGAGAGAGAGAGAGTGAAAGAGCTACAGCGATAAGGAATGTCAATGTTTATGCGCTCGGTTGCAAGTACGTAGAGTTAATTGTGTGTTGTTGCAACACGAGGCAAAACTGATTTGTTTGGCTTTAATTGCAATGAATTGCTGTACAACTTTCACACACTCTTTCTCATTCAATCTCTCTCTCTCACACACACACGAACGCAGTGGCAATCGCTGGTAATTCGCTTATGGCATGTAAAACATTAAACAGTTAAAGCGATAAGCCTGTTATATATACCATAATTTAAATGCTACAAACTCTAACGGTTAAATTTTCATTGCTTGAATGCCGTAAGCTGTGCTTATTTGATTAAATGCGCCCAAATCTAGCTGCAGTTGCAGGCCACAACTCATTTAACTGTCATGCACTAAATAACGCCACTGTAAATCTACATGCCACACACACACACATAAAGACAAACCCAGTGATAGCAAGAGCTTATGCCTGTACATATTATATATGTATATACACATATACATACACATAAATACATATATGTATGAAGTTGGCAGCTGTATAACTGTTTGGCCAGTAGTGTGGGGCAGGCCAGGCTAGGACAGGACAGGACATAATGACATCACATGACATATAATGAGGTGAACTGTTAACATCGCTGCTTATTATAGCTATCTATGCGTATGTATGTATATTTATATATATAATTATATGTATATGCATGTGTGTGTGTGTCTATGTGTGGGTATGCATACTGATGGCAGCGACTAATTGCACATATGCCAACGATTCAAATTCAATTATTCAAGGAATTTCATTAATTTCATATTAGTTGAACGCGCCAATAGCAACACTTAAGCCTTCTGCATACACACACACACACACACACACACACACGCACACACATACACACATACAGAAACATATACAAATAAATATACATACATATCTGCCACGCCCTGATGGCCACGAAATGAGGCGAAAAGTAATGCCGCAGCATAGTTGGCAGCGCCGAAAAGCGGGCAACACTTTTCATAAATATTAAAGGCAAGCGCCATATAAAATATAACGCGTACCACATGTTGTCCGCAAGTGCAACCAGGTGTAGCAGCGGGCCAAAGCCAGCAGCAGCCCTGACACCGCAACATGAGCAGCACGACACAACAGAAGGACAACACCACCAGCAGCTACAGCAGCTACAGCAGCAGCAGCAGTAACAGCAACAACACTTGTTGGTTTTGCTGCTGTGGCAAGGCAATCTGCCAGAATGCTGGCTACAATGTGTGCAACGTGTATAAAAGTTTATTTTATGCAACTTTTTATTGTTTTAATAGTCTAGAAACAAGTTAAAAAGGGCGAATTAAAAGAGAGCAAGAGAGATAGGGCGAGAGAGAGAGCGAAAGCGAAACTCAAGGGCAAGTGGAGCCTATGAAATCGAAGATGCACTTTGCCATGGGGCGCGAATCAGTTGGCTAACCAACAAATGACCGCAGCATCAACAGCAAGAGGATCAAAAATTTAAATAAAATAAAAAACAGTTGCAGCAACAGGAACAGCAACTGAAATTGAAGCTGCTGCTGTTGATGCTGTAGTCGTTGCTGCAGCTGTAGCTGAAGTTGGTTCAAGTGCAAATTGCAATGTGTGTAAATTCACACAGCTGGAGCAATGTCCAACCGTCCGGATATAAAGTCAGTTCTGACACACGGCAGACGACGGAGGACAGAGGACAGACAGTGGCCATGTTGGTCATATTTAATGTGTGCCTGGTCAACGCCTGGTCAGCTGTATCAGCCAGTTGCCGGCTTATTGCCAGGCGGAGACGAGGCGCGGCGAGACGAGGCGAGGTGAGATGAGGAGTTGATGGTAGAGCAAGGATTGGGGGCTAGCTTGCATTTTTTATGCGCCCACACAGCTGACAGCCATGGCCCATTTTGCAACGTTACCTCTATCTGTATGTGTGTGTATATATGTATGTGTGTGGTGTGTGTGTGTGTGTGTGTGCTTGCAGGTGTTGAGCCATGCACAATTTTTGTGGCTTTGATTGCCTTTTCCGCACAGAGCTTTGAATGAAGTTTAGCTGCCGTTGTGGGTGGATACTGGTGGATGTAATGTGGGTTGTTGTAGAGCAGTGGGGGCTGTGGGGCTATGGGGCAGTGGGGGCAGCGGGGTGGCAGCACATAAATATGCCAAAGCCAAACTCACACAATCAAAATCTCAAGTAAATGCTAAACAGATTGGTTGCGGTTACTTTATATAATATATATAAATACATATATATATTTTGTATTCTTTTATCTGTGTATAGAGTAAATGTGTGTGTGTGTGTGTGTTGTGTGTTTATACTTGTGATATTTGCGCTCAAACTGCGGCAATGTAATGAAAACATACGAAAAATGTAAATAAATCGCATGTTCTGTTATATATATATATATATATATATATATATATATATCATATATATATAAATATAAGTATGTGTAGGTGTGTGTGTGTGTGTATACTACAAGCCACAAAGATACACACAACAGCAACAGCAGCAGCAGTAAAAACCAACAGCGACAGCAGCAAATAAAAGCGCACAAACATAAAACTAAAGCAAGCAAAGGCAACAACGCTATTTACTAAATTTTGCATATAAAATAAAAGAGACGGAAAACAACAGCAAAGATAGAGAGAGAGATAGAGAGAATAAAAGCAAGAAGAGCAATAAGTGAAAATAAGAAAATAAAACAAAAATGTAAATAAAAATGCAGCAAATTTGATAATAATAAAAAATCAAAAATAAAAAATAAAGTAAAAATATTTTTTTTTAGTATGTGTTAATTGCAAAACGTTTAAAATTAAGGCTTTAATTAAGGCTTTAATACTAATGCGAAATATCAGTGAATTAAGCTGATTCTTAAGTGTAAGCTGCTGCTGCTGCCAACTGTTAACTAGCTGCAACTTACAAGCAGCTTAAAGTGAAAAGGCTTAAAAGTTGGCTGAAACTGTTTTGCTTGCTTTTGGCTGACAGTTTGGAAATATATTTTCAATCAGCTTAAACTTTACTCAAAGTGTTAATAAGTTGATACAAGTACAACTCTCTCTCTCTCTTTTCCTCTTTCCAATATTCTGTCTCCCTCTTAGTTGAATCTTTAGCAACACTTTGTTAGATCACACTTTGTTCAACAACTGTCAATATTTTCTTATAACTCATCACACTTAATTTGCGCATTTGTTGTTACTGCTGCTGTTGCTGCTGCTGCTGCTGCTGCTGCTACTGCTATATCATAAGTCATTTTGTAAAGGTAACTGCAATGAACAGGTGATTGCCATAAACTGAAAGTTGAGATGCTTTATTGGCTTTAAAGCAATCACCGGCAAAGATGCACTCAACATTGTACACTCATCGAGGGGAAGCTTCCCTTTTTTGCTGGGGTTAGTTAGGGCATCACAGTACATTGGGTACGAGAGCCACCCAATTTGATGTGGCACTGCAACTATCTGTTGGGAAAAATAAGTAGTATAAGTACAAGTAGAAAATGAAAAACAACAGGCACTAGTAGTAGTAGCAGAAAAAGATGAAGCAGCAGAAGAAGGAGAGGGAGAAGTTACAGTAGTCGTGCGGCATTTTTGCCATAGCACAAGACGAACAATAAAAATTTACAACTAGCAAAACGAACCTACAAAACGTACGAGTGGCAAACAAAAGCAACTATGGAGGCAGGGAAATAGCATGGCATTGGCAAGTGAAGAGTGAAGAGTGGAGAGTGAGATGGGGGGTAGTGGGTAGGGTTATGGTTAAACCAAACCCAAAAACCACATAGAGCAGCAAATGAGCAGCATGGCACAGGAGGTCGCACGATGGTGGCATAAAAAAGAGGAAGCAAAGGGGAAGCGGGTAACGGGTAAGAGGCACCCCAAAAAAGAACTCAATAAATTGTCATGCAGTAAAATGTAGTTTTGTGTGGTGTAGCGCAAAAAGGCTAAAAGAGCCAGTGAATGGAAATAGGAATGAGAAAGAGCAGAAGCCAGAGCAAGCGAAGCAAGGGAGCTATGCGGAGTATAAGCAGGGGAGCGCGACTTTGTTTCAGCGGAAGAACAACATGACAACAACAATAATAAAAACAATAAAAAAATAAAACAAAACAAAAGCAACAACATAAAAAACGCCAACAGCAACAACAGCAACAGCAGCGACAACAAGAGAAACTGCAACAGAAACCATAGCATACATAAAGGGGCGCACGTAAAATGCCAAGACAGCAACAGCAAAGTGCAAGTGGCTGCTGCCACATACAACTAACTAATACATATGCATAAATACAATATATATATATACATTATCCTATTGTGTATATATATATATGTATATATATATCTATGTGTTTGTGTGTGTATGTGTGTGTATGTTGTGCAGTGCATTGTGTGACCGAAAATCACATGTTCAGTTGTACGGGAAGGATGTGATTCAAGTTGCAACAACAATAGCAATGGCGGCAAGGACAACACGGTTTGTGACATTTTGGCATTTCAACTGAGTAGCAACAACTCCCGCAGCTGATTGCCTGTCCTGCCAGTCTTCTTACCAATCTTTGCCACCTATTCTGGCCACTGCTCTTCTTTACAGCTCCTTTTTCCCCCTCTCTCTCTCTCTCTCTGTCTCTCTCTCTCTTTCTCTCTCTCCCGCTCTGTTGCTCTGTCAACATTGTCAGCGCTGCTTTTGAATTTTTCATGCCCATTGCGCGACATAAACTTGGGCTGCCTCTAATTTAAGGCGGCTTCGCTTTATTGGCCAACCAGCTGCTGTTTTGTTGTTATAGTTGTTGTTGTTGTTGTTGTTGTTGTTGTAGCTGTTACTGTGGCTTCATTTGGCTTTCACGTAAATGTGCGCTTAGCGTGGCCATGTAATTGAGAACTCTCCCTACACTCAACATCCTTGGCCAAGCCTTGCTCTGCCTTTGCTTTGACTTGCCTTTCCCTGTTTTTCCCTTCATTTCCTTGCCTTTCCATTCCTTTATTTGACGCCCATTCAGTGCCTTTTAAGTGTATTAATCCTTTTTTATATGCACACGAAAGCCGCAGCCACAGCCACAGCCACAGCTACAGTCACAGTCACAGTCACAACCACAGCAACAGCTACAGCAACAGCAACAGCAACAGCAACAGCAACAGCAACAACTACAGACAGTTGCTGCCAAAGCTGAGATGGCGAACACACACAAAAATTAAGTATACGTGGTGTATGGTCGCGTAATTCTGTTATTTGATGCCGCCAAACATTTGGCTCGTTTACTTGGCCAAAATTGCATTAAAGTTGCATAAGTGCACATGCTTTTAATATTTAATTTGCCAAAGAGCTTTTCCTATAGAGAACACTGTGTTGCTGCTACTGACCAGTAGAGTTAGCTGGACATATATAGTGCAGCATTCACTGCGTTCTTTGGTGTTCTTTTTTCACTCTTTTCTCTTTATATTTCTTAGTCCTTTTTAGTCGCATTTGCTGTATTGCTGTATTGCTGTAGTGTGCACTTAGCGCTTGCTTTTGTCCAACTCTGTGGCGATAACGCTGACATCCACGCTTAATAATATCCTTTTGCCGTTTCCTAACGCCAAAAAACAAAAGCGTAGCACCAGCAGAAGCAGCAGCAGCAGTAATAGAAGCAGCAACGTCTGTGTAGCATTGGTCCTGTTTGTCCTGGTCGTGATTTTTCCCAGTTAAACTACGAAAAAAAGGGCAACGCGCAAATGGAGATAAAAATTTGCCATGCCAAGCTAAAGGAAGCGACAAAAAAAAATATACAAAAAAATACAAAAAAAATACAAAAAAATACAAAAAAGAAAAACAAAAAAAGTGAAAAAAAAAAAATAGAAGCAACAACAGCCAAAGTGCAGCAAAAGTATTTACAAAGCGTTATCATGATGCTACCTAAGCTCCCTCCCCACACTTCTACTCGCAACTCTTTCGAACTCTGAACCTGCCAGCTAACCCCCCAACTACCACCCCACTACCCCTCATCAGCAATGTGAAGTCGCCTCGCCAACAAGTTTTGCTTGTTTATTCTTGCCACTGGCATTCGCTCTTCTAATTTCTGTTGCCCTGCAGTTTATAAAGAGTTAAATAAAAAGGCGATACACTTAGAGCGAAATGCTGTGAAATGGGGTAAATGCAGTTTTTGAAAGGACTCCTAATGCTCTCTCTATCTTTCTATCTCTCCCTCTCTTTAACGCTATCTCTTTCTGTAAAATATGCGACAACAGCGGCTCATTAGGTATACAAAAACTTTCAATTAAATTTATTTATGCAGCGAATCCTGTTTTAAGGCAATTCCAAGCAATGAAGATAAATTGCAACACCATTGAAAGATCAAGGCAATAATATATATATATTTATATAGTGAGATTTATATAGACTTATATAACAATTATATAGACATATAACAATCAGGCTTAGCTTAAAGGATTCATTTAAGCATTTAGTGCATTTCATAGTCATCAGATCTTATATTCTCTCTCTATCTGTCTTGCTTTCTCTCTCTTGTCAATTTTCTCTTCATTTATTTTTTTGAGGCATTTCTTGTTGTGTTTTTTTTTGTATTTTTTATTTTGTTTTTATTTAAAGGTTTTTTTTTTGCTCTTCATTTTTTGTAATTTGTTTTTATTTCCTCTCTTTTGCCGTCATCCTTTTAACACTTTGTGCCTCATCTCCTATTCCATTTTGTTATTTACGAGGCGGCAGCTCTTAAGTTTAAAGCTCATCAAGCGTTTGAGCATTAAATTTCGCTGTTCGCAAAATAGTTTCGCATTTTTATAACTCAATTAAGCTCCAGCGTCGGCGTCGGCGTCGGCGTCAGCGCCAGCGTCTGCAGCAGCTGCAAGCCAATTAAAATGAACAGACAAGCAGCTGATTAACCTTGTTTTAAATACATATAAATATATATATATATATATACTCACACACATATATATTTATATTCATATATATACACTATATAGTTATATATAGAATCATCTATTTGTCTGTCACGGGCAACACGCCTGCAAGTATGCATTGGGCAGGCTTTAAGCCATTGCCTAAGTGACCATTCGCCAGGTCACGTCGCCATCGCCAGCGCCACCGCCATCTCCATCTCCCTTTCCATCTCTCCACCGTCGACATTGGCGTCGTTGGCGTCGTTATCGTCGCCAGGGCGTAATGGTAATTGTGCGAGTGCGAGTGCAGCAATGACGTCATTCGCACAATGCCACGCCCACACCATTCGCTAACGCCCAGCAAACGTTGGCACGGTAATTGTGTGCACTGCGCCACGCTTCGGTTGGCAATATTGTTATGACCAAAAACCAGGTCACAAAGGACTTTCCACAACACCCAAAACCCCAGTACCCCCAGTACCCCCAGTACCCCTAGTACCCCTAGTACCTCCAGTACCTCCAGTTCACCCAGCGCCCCGCTACCCCATTACCCCATTACCCCATAACCCCAAAAAAAAATTGAAACGAAACGAAACCCAAACGAAAAACCCAACCAACTCTACCGCTGCCACCTTCATAACCACCTCCATAACCAGTTCCATAAGCAGTTCCATAACCATCTCCATAGCCACCTTCACCCACTTCCAACCATACCATACACTCCATGGGCACCCGCTACTCCTATACCTTTCACCCCCCCCCCCCCGTATCCACCCCCTCTGCTGACTTGCTGACTGTTGTTATCGTTTTCTTGGCCTCAGCTTTCAGCGCGAACGCGCGCGCATATTTTATTTGATTTATTTATAAGAAGAATAAAAAAAGAATAAAAAAAAAAACAAAAAAATAAAAGAAAAATTAAATAGAGAAAGAGAAAAATAAAAATAAAATGAAAACGAAAATATAAAAGAATAAAATGAATAATTTTTAGTAAATTTACCTACTTGCTGAATTCTTGTCCTAGAATTCTTGGACTTTTAGTTTCGCTCGTTTCTCTTCACTCTCTCTCTCTCTCTCTCTCTGTCGCACTCTTTCTCTTTCTGTCTCTGTCTCTCTTGCTTTATGTAGCAATTTTTTTACATTTTTTTTTTTCGGCAGCTGCTGCTTGCAGCTGCATCAGCTGCCAGTAACGGATTTCTCAGCACTTTTGCTATTTTGCATTTAATATTTATGCCTTATATCTGACTTTTTCACTCTTATTGTCTCCCTCTCCCTCTCCCTCTCCCTCTCTCTATCTCTCTTCTTCTGTGTATGTTTGTCTCAGTTACTCATCTGTAGCATTTCTTTGTATACTTTGCAGGCATGCATCAAACTCAAAGCGCTCAACTGCTCAACTCGTTGCGACTTGGTGACTTGACTCAATCCCTGACCAGGCCAGGCCCCGCCATGGGCTGCTGAATAATTGATGCAGTTTTGGTAAGTGCATTTTGAAAGAGTTTCTTTTTCCTTCTTCCATATTCGTTGTTTTTGCTGCTTTCGTTTTTTATTTTCTTGTTATTTTTTTGTATATCTTGGCTCATGGGTAACTGTAGTTCTTTAGTTGTTTAGCTTCAACGCTGAAGCCTCAAATCGCTTGGCATTTCATTTAAATGCATGCCAGGATCTCTCTCCTGTGAAGGCACTGCCAAAGCCAAAGCCGAAGCGAAAGCCTGACAAATGAAGTGTTCGACGTTGCTGCGGTTTAAGTATGGTATGGTTGGGTGGGGTAGACAGTTGAAGGCGTGGCAAAACGCCTCATGCATAAACCAATACGCGCAGCCTGTCCAGTGGCAGCGTTTACGCGCCGGATGCGGAAATTGTACAACAACAATGGACAGCAAAATGGCATCGAGGCCAACGAAAAAATGGCGTTAACAGCACCTTCACAATATAACACAACCATACACACTATATATATATATATATATATTATATATATATATGTGTGTGTGTACGCACACATACAAATGGGAGACAAGAACTGGCATTTTCACACATATTGTCCACTATTTTCACACATTTTTAAGGGCCATTTTAGGTGGGTGAATTGGTTGGGTCTGTGGGTTTGTTGGGTGTGAGGGTATGAGGGTATGAGATAGTAAAGTGAAGATTGGTGGCCATTATTTTGGGTCAACCTTTGCCCGTCTCTTTCTGGCACACACTCAGGCACACACATACACCTATAGAAATATTGCTGTTGGCCAATGGCATCGTTAACTTTACCATCAACTGTGTAACCCAAAATGTTCATTATTATGCAAATGTGTTTGGCTGGAGTATATTAATATTTAAGACAAGGATTTGCCAGATATAGATATAGATCGCTGACAGATGTTCTATGATCCTCTACAAATAGCTACTACTATATTGATTGTTTACTTTACTTCTTCTTTCTTTCCGCATCTTGTTGATAGTAATAATCATAAAAAATAAGAGCAAAGCAAATCATTTGCAATAAAATTCATATGCATTTTTATTATGTATACGCAGCGTAGTATTAGCTATAGTTATAGCTTTAAAAATGTCCATGTATATTAGTATTTATAGTGTATTGATTGTTCGTTGATAGGGTAACTCCATTTGACATTGTTTATGTATACATTTTCTTGCTTTATCTTAATGCTGTCTACTCGCAGTAGATGGAAAATGTTCTGCTTCTACTTCGCTCTTGCCGTTACACACATAGGGTAACAATATTTGGCCAGGACAAGACAGGACATCATGGGACAGGCTAGGACAGGACGGGGCAAGAGTACGCCTTTGTTGTTGTGGTTGTTGTTGTTGCTTTGAAGCTTATTGCTTGTCTTTTTCTTGTAGTTGTTGTGATTGTTGTTGTCGCACTGCTTATCCTTATCCACAACATTGTCGTTGTCGTTGTCATCGTCATCGTCAACTTCTTTGCCTTTCGCCTTAGCCATTGCTATAGCCTTTGCCTTTCCTTTGCCATTGCCTTTACCATTTGCTTTACCATTTGCTTTGCCTTTACCATTTGCTTTGCCTTTGCCTTTGCCTTTGCCATTGCCATTGCGCTGCCTTTCCGCTCGTCGTTTGTTTTGTCATTCAATTCAATGAGGCTAATGTCCGTTGAGTTTTGCACCGCACCTACAGCTGTAGATATAGCCAGTTCAGTTTCTTATTCTTGTTGTTGTTGCTGTTGCTAGTGTTGTTGCTGTTGTTGTTGTTAGTGTTGGTGTTGTTATTGCTCTGTCTTGTCGGTCTGGTTGGGGCTCTTGTGCGTCCATTGCTTCCCATGCTGCTGTTGAAGTGCCATTAAGTTTAGTTGTCACTTAGCCTCTTTGCTTTTATATGCCCGTTGTCTGCTGTCTGCTGTCCGTTGTCTGTTGTCCGTTGTCTGTTGTCTGTTGTCTGTTGTCCGTTGTCAGGCTATATGGCGCGTTGTTGTTATCCTTTTGGCTTGAACGTCTTAAGCGCCTAATACCATGGTCATAAAAATGTCCAACTAATGCTTTAAAGTGTGCCAGCCAACCGACACACAGAACGAGAGACCCAAGTCAACTCAATTCGACTATGGACTTGGACACATACAACACACACACACACACACGCACACACAACACATAATATATACAACACTGCCACACTCGACAAAACGAAACAAGCACAGAATTGTCGAGACGCGTTGAGACGCCCTGAGATGCCCTGAGAAGCGCTGAGACGCTTTGAGATGAGTTAAGATGAGTTCAGTTTAACTATGGCCAATTCTAAGTAGCTGCGTTTGTTTTTTTCTCTCTTATCGCTACGTTTCGGTTATTTCATCGATCGTTTTGCGTGTTGTTTTTTTACATTTCTCCTTGCCTTTACTTTATTTTTGCCTTTCTCTTTTTTATATCGTTTTTTTTTTTTTTGGCCGCTGTCTGTTTGATTTTCAGCTTAAAGCACTTCAAACGTTTGTGGCAGCAACTTAACTCCTTTAATTTTTGTATTTATTTATTTATTTATACACAAACAAGCAGACACACACATATATATATATGTGTGTGTGTATATTTTATTTTGATTTTTATACTCGCTTTTGGCCAGCCTGAAATTGCGTGTTAATTTTCACACAAACACTGAGATAGACACAAAGAGCCAGAGACAGTCGCATTTGTTTGGTTTGTTGTGGTTTGCATTTAAACCAGTCATCCACCCCCCTACCCCCTACCCTACATTCTACCATTCTATCACTTTTACTTGTGTTTCGTTTATATATACATATATATATATATATATATATATTTATATTGGTCTGTTTTTTGCGGCACTCGTTAAATATTTGCATTTTTATTGCGGATCAGGACACGTTGCGCCTTTTGCTTCATTAGCAGCCAGCCGCATTGCTGCTTTGCTTTGTTAACTGAAATCACTCTCTATATAGTATATATATATATATATATATATATTTATATAGAAATCTTCACATTTATATATCTTCTGTATATATATATATATATATATTGTTAGCTATAAACTGAATGTGAACTGTGTGCCAATTGTGCCAAAGTTTATTCTAAATGAAGTACAAGCCATTCAATTAACTTTGCCGTGCTGCCGGAAAATGAAACTTGCAGCAAAAAATGCAAAAAAAAAGCAAAATTAAAAAAAAAATATAACAAAAAAAGTTTGTAAACTTTACAATCGACTGTTTCTTTGTTGTTGTTGTTGCTGTTGCTGTTGCTGTTGGTGTTGTCGATGAATTTTCATTACGCTGCATATATTTTGGCAATCATGTAAACAAGCCGCGCCAATTTGTGTTTGTAGCTGCAACCAGTTAAGCCCCAACCATTCACAATAAACAGAGATAGAAACAGAGACAGACAGAGAGAGAGAGAGAGAGAGTGGTAGAGAGGGAGAGTAAGAAATTAAAATGAAAATAAAAGCAAAATAAAATGAAAATCGTAACAAAACAAGAAAAAGTTTTTACTTAAAAAACATGTCAAAATTTGCAAAGAGTAACGCTTACCCCCTCTCCACCAGTCTAACACTCCTTTACCCTAACCCCACTTTACCTACACATACACACACACACACACACAAACACGCTACATACACATTTATAGCTCATCCATTGATGTGCACCCCTGCAAAAAGAAAATTTTGCACTTTAATGGGCAGGCAATGTTGAAGGGCTGCCATTTTGGGCCAAGAAAATGCATTAAAAATGCAGATACACAGCCACTTTGCCGCTTACAACTTGCCACTTGCCACTTGCTACTTGCCACTTGCCATTTGCCACTTGCTACTTGGCACTGCTAAAAAATAAGGCAGCTCCTTCACAGTCATGTGCAAATTTCAACTTGTCAATTTATGATTATGGCACCTCATGAACCGAAGCAAAATGTAAATTATACTCCACCGACGAAATGAAACTCAGGCGAAATTGCTTATAAGTCTGTTTGTATGTATATTGGTGTATATATGTGTGAGTGTGTGTGTGTGTGTGTGTGTGTGTAATGTGTGGTATATAGTGTGTGGCTGCCAATTTTAAATTTAGTTTTTATTGTTGTTGTTGCCTGTAGTAGTTGGCAGAGCGACTCCTTAGGCTTAGACTGGCTTCTCGTCTGGCTTGTTACATTTAACGCTTTTTAACGCCGAATTGACTTTATACACACTTAAACACACTCACACACATACACATATATATACATATATATGTATATATACTGATACTATACACAGTTAGTTGTTTGACTGTTATGTAAATGAGAATGAGTCGCTTGCTGCTCGTACGTTTGTTTGCCACATGAAAATGTTGCTCAATCGAGCAGTTGCCGCGGCACAGGTGCATTAAACTAGTTACTTGTGAGCGTATTACGTATACGACATGTTGTGCACAACAACATATGAACTAACACAATTCAATTCAATGCCACAGCAGTGCAGACTTATCAAGACTGCCTAACAAACTGTCAATTTGCCTTGCATGCTTGGCATTTGTTATCCTTTATGCCTCATCCTTTTTGAAGCACTTTTGAAACACTCTCTTGGATTTGTTATATATGCTTATTGCCATAACATTTACAGTTACCTTTTGTAATTGTGGTAGTAGACCAAGAGAATTTAAAAACAATTTTATTCATAAAATCATTGTACTATGAATACATTTTTATTTCATCATTCATTTCATATTTATTTATTGAGTTTATATATATATTATTGTTTAATATTTGAACAATAGCTGCGATTCATATCAAATGCTTGTAAAATGAAATTGATATTGAGAACTGAGCAATAAATGCAAAAAAAAAAATAATAAATGTATACAAAAAAAGAAAAATATGTAAATTTAAAATTCAAATAAAAACTAAAAAGCATTAAAGTAAAATCATACATTCAATATTTATACAATGTTGTTTATTACACAGTCATTTGTTCAAATAACAAAAATGTTGCAGATTAAATACGTTTCCTTTCAGTTACATATATCTCTCTCTCTCTCTCTATCTCTCTCTTTCACACTCTATTTCCCTTGCTCTTTGGCAACAATTAACATTTCTAATTTATTTACAATTCGAGTATATCTTTCCTCTTTTGGACAGGCAATTTATATACACACACATATATATATATATATGTATATGTATATATGCGTGTGTGTGTGCACATTTATGGTAATATTTTTGCGTATATTCTCTACTACTGAACATATATATATATGAATATATATATTAACATATATCTGATTTAAGTTTTGTAGTTTAATTATTGAAGTAATTTTGGATTTTGATGAGTGTGTGTGTGTGTGTGTTTTATTGTCGAATTATTATTGTAAATTTCATTCGGTGTTTGATTACAATTGAGTCTCATTGTTGCATCCACATTTAACATTTAACATTCAACATTCAGCATTCAACAATCAACAATCAATGTTCCTGCTCATGGTCGTAGTTTAATTTTAAGCTTAATTTTCGCATTGTTTCGGCTTTTAATTTTATAGCATTGTTATCTAAAATTCCATTTAAGCGTACACTCAATATCAACGGAACCCCAATGAAAACAATGAGTTTGAAGTTGCTGCTGCTGCTGTTTATCCTTTTGCTACTGCTATTGCTCCTGCTCCTGCTGCTGGTTCTATTTGTTGCTAGTACTTCAATGAGTAGTTGTTCTTGTTGTTGTTGTTGTTGTTGTTAATGTTGTTATTGCTGTTTTGGTTTGGGCGGCGGAAATGTAAATGAATCTGATTGTGAGCTTCTATGGCCAAATCACATATTGTACATGTTCTCATACACACACACCCACACACACACACACACACAGAGAGAAACATATATACATTAAGGCACGCTTACCTATATAGGTATAGATATAGGTATGATTGTATGTGTGTGTTGTTGTTGCGATGGTATAAAATTTGATTGTGATTGAAAAGTGTAGCCTACTTTCAGGCGGGCGCATATAAAATGCATGTAATCAAGCGAAATGGCAATGTACAACAAACGAAGGGTAATGCCAACAGTCGGCCATACTAGAATAACTAGAAGGAATGGGGTAATAAAATGTGCTGAAGGGGGGAGGGGTGGGGTTGGATGGTAGGAATGAATGAAGTTCGTTTTGAATTGGTGTTGCTGTATTGAAGAGAGAGAGAGAGAGAGAGCGTATTGCATTGGCACGCTAAACTGCCTATGGTTGCTAGCTGACCACGCCTACTATATATATATATATATATATATATATATATATAGCAATATAATTGAAATTTGATTTGATTAGTTTGTATTTTGATTTTCTGCGGGCTTCTATTGCACATGCTATCTCTTTTACTCTATCCATATATAGGCACATATCTGTAGGCATGTGTGTGTGGCTGTATATGTGTGTGTGTGTAATTTTATGTTTTAAAATGACATATTAATTGCATTTTTGTGTGCTTAATTACGACGCCTTCGATAAATCCCTATACAATTAAGTCGCTTATGGAATGTGCACCCGTGGTGCATGCCCATTACACAGAACTAACTGAAAGGGTATTAAAAACTAACGTACCATTATGTTACTAGCATCCGTAGACAAATATAGTCTTTAATCTTTACGCTATAGCTATATACTTATGTAATATACAATATATATATTTTCTTTATGTATATAAACAGATCAAAGACATTTCAATAGAGTTAAATAATAATATGATTATTGCAGTTTGACTTAATCGATAAAGCAATTATTATATCGATTATTGATGAATTATTCTATTGTATATTGATGAATTTGGATTAAGATTCCGTATACAATACGCTTTTTAAGGCCCTACACGAAGTATCCTTGCGTCGAATCCCTGTGTGTAAAGCAATATAAATTCTTATTTTTTGTTCGCTTTTTGGTCTGACATTAAACAATTAATGCAATCATTTTAATTGAACTATTTGGTTTTCATAATTGAAATTTTACGCAGAGAATTCAATAATAATTACCTCGAGACGAACGTGACACGGCGAGTGTGACACGAGAAATGTTTCCGGTTTGCCATTGCCGCTGGCTCCTCCTGCATTTTGTCTCCTTTTTGCTGCCTTTTTGCTGGCTTAATGTTCGATGGAATGCGAAAAATTTAATTAAGTAACTTATTGTTATTATTTGCATTCTCTTTTGTTGAACTGTTCCGCTGCTACGTTGCTTCGATCTCCCCTTGACCCATGTCCCTTGTAGTATGTTTCTGTTGTCTCGCTACTCTATTGCGATGTGCTTGGTCCTTGGCTAGCAGCAGCATCAGCATCAGCAGCAGCAGTAGGATAATTTGCTGCATATTTCTGTCGCTTTTGTTTTGTGCGCCTTTGTCAACGCAATAATTAAATAAATATTTACCAATCCAAAAAGGAAGCAGCAACAAAAAAAAAAGAGTAATAAAAAAAATGTCAACTATATAAATAATGAAAATTTAATATAAATTTTATTTAATTTTAACGGCAACAAAATTGAACACAAAAAATAAGAAATAAATAAGAAAAATGCTGTATTAAATTTTGCGCATCTTTAACGGAAATGAAGCCATGGGCGGATACTACCAAAGGGTAGGGCAGGGGTAGTTTAGATTGATGATAGTCACCATATTGATAAACAGTAAATGGAAGATTGCTAAATGATGAAAAATGCGCTGCATTTTCCGCACCTTGTGTACGCACACCACTACACGTTTACCCTAGGCTATGGCTACACGGTGTGGCCATGTGGAAAAGCAGAAAATGAAATAAAAAAAAAAATAAAATAAAAATGAAAATGAAAATGAAAATGAAGGCAACGCACAAATATTGTCGAAGAAATTTTCCTTTATTTGAGTTATGACTGCAGATGCTGTGACTGTGGTTGTGGGTGTGGGTGTGGGTGTGGATGAAAGTGGGTCTGTTAAAAAGAATGGGGAAGGGGGAGAAGAAACTGCCATGATTGGAGAAAGAAACCAGTGTTGTCCACTGACAAAGAATAAAATAAAGAAAAGTATTAAAGGGGGGAAACAACAAACAAAATGAAGAAAGCAAAGAAAAGAAAAGAAAAGAAAAAAAAACAATATGAGAAACTCAATAAGAATTGATTGTAAGTAGAGACCAAAGTGGAACTCAAGTTTTAAATAGTTCTTTAAATATCTTAAGCTCGTTAGGAAGAGAGAGGGAGGACAGAACAATATGCAGAAATATTATATAAATCATATTAATATTAATGTGGTATACATATATACACACCCACACACATATATACACTTAAATATGTATATGTATAATTTCTTTCTTTCCTCTTTTCTGTGCTCTATCTTAATGCCCAGACTCTTGACCTCACTGAAAAAGATAAGCATTTTGGCCAAGTTTATTCAAATATGGTACGCTGCCAAGGTTCTGTTTGAAAGTTGAAAGTTTCAAATGAGTTTTGGGTCTCGGTGCCTACTTTTCATTCTATTCTATTCTCTTTCATTTTATTTTATATATATATATATATATATATTTTCTTAGCTATTCCAATTTCAGTCTCTTTGTTTTGCAACAATTTTCACTTTCTCTGGCATTTCGTTTTATGCAAGATATGCAAATTCCTAAGTTACCCAATGCCGATTCTCTCAAACGTAACCTTATTCATATATACACACACACACACACACACACACATACACACACACACACAGAGAAATACAGTTGAACATACACAGAATTTTATCTGTCTACTATGCACCTCCCTCTACACACCCCTACTCCCTGCTTTATATGTTAAGAGTTGCCAATTTTTTTTTTTTAAATTTTTTTTCTTGCGTTTTCCTCTTGGCAAACGCTTTGCACTTGGCATTTCTTTTTTTTTTCTTCTTTTCTTTTTTCAACCAGCTACTGATACGATACGATACCCTTTCAAAAGTTATATTAAGCCTATCTTGTTTAAAAAAAAAGAGGAAAAACCAAAAATAATCCCAAAGTATCTTACTCAATTCAGCAGCTCTAAGTGCAACTGAGAAACTTCCTAGGAAAATAATAAAAAAAAAAAGAAGAAAATTTTGTGTAAAAAAAACTTTCATAAAATTGAAAAAAAGATTACTAAAATCTTATCGAAATGGAATTAATGGATTAAGTTCAAATTGTATAGAAATAATATTATATATTATTTTCTTTTTTTATCAGCTACAAATTTTATTGAAAATTGAGTATAATGTTTTTACAGGCTTTGGCCAAAAGATAGTTAAGTTTGGTTGCTTCTGCTGCATGGCATATCCTTTTCTCTGCTGTTTTCTTTACTGACAACATAATAATAAGTTTTCTCTCTTTGCGCCTTTATTGCTGTTGGTGTTGTTGCTGTTGTTGCTGTTGTTGCTGTTGTATATGTCTCGTATTGCGGGTAACACTTTCAAAAAGGGCAACCTGCAGCTGCCGTTTGTTTTCGTTGTTATTGTTGCTGCTGCTGCGGTATAAGTTTACTGAACGAAAAAAAAAAAAGAAAGAAATAAAAGAAAACTATATGTATATAAAAATGAAGAAAATATTACGCACACACTGGCAATAGCCATAAGGACATGAAATGCATGCTTTTGTGTGTGTGTGTGTGTGTGTGACTTGTACTATTTACGCTGCCTTCGCTGTCGACTCCTTTGGCGCTTTATGGTAACTGCGACAGCAAAGGCAATGGCGATGGCAACGGCGACGGCAACGTCGGTGGCGAACGTTTGCAGCGTGTCCTTACACACACTTTAAATTATTTATTTTTACACTTTGCTGTAACACATTTTAAGCTGTGTGCGTGTGCCTGTGTATGCGTATGTATGTTCATATGTTGTGCATGTGCGTATATGTGTTCCAGTGTGTGAGTGTGTGTGTGTGTTTGTGCGTTGTTGTTTAACACACTTGGCAGGCAACGTTCTGCAGGCTTCGGCCTACGCCAACAACAGAAGTAACCGAAGGAGAACACACACTCACACACACACACACACACACATACACACTAAAGAAGAAAAAAGCGAAGAAGAAGAAGAAGCTGAAGAAGAGGAGGAGAAGAAGAAGTAGAAAACAGACCGCTCTTTATATTTGTACACCCTTTCTTGCTTTCTTCCATATACAATCTGCCTATATCCCTTCATATATCTCCCTCTCTCTCGCTCTTGCTCTCTGTTTTGTTGCCTGTCTTTGTATGTGTGTGTGTGTGTGTGTGTGTGCGTGTGTGTCTCTCACTCTCTGGTTTTCCCTTTCGCTGACTGGCTTTTCTTTTCAGAACTTGTAAATTATTTGCCTTTTGCCTTATTCCTTACACATACGCGCACAAATTGTCTTGAGTTTATGTGTTAAACTTTACATCTCATGTTTTGGCCGTGGAAAGGACTCTCGACTGTCGGGTACTGGTGAAAGACGAGGACTTGGTCCTGAGCGTATGGGCAGTGGCAGTGGCACTGGGCCTTATGTCCTGTGTCCCGTGTCCTGTGTCCTGTGTTGGCCATTGTAGTGTGCGGCCATGTGGGCGTCATTGTGGCTGTGGCCTGTACGCCTGCATGGCATGTAAATGATATCGTTCCTTCTGGCCACGTTCACATCTACATTCATGTCCTTGTCGTCCTTGCTCACGTCAGCAGCGGCGACGTCGCTTTTATTGCTCGCTTTTGTTGTAGCTGCCTGCCAGCCGCCGTTAAACAAATGAACAACATAAATAATTGCAAAAGCACACACTCCCATACTCTTACATCCACCCACACACACATATATATATCCAGATATATATATATATATAATCGCACACGTATGCAAAGTGGGGCAAATCGCAGCATTTGCAGCATATTCAAAGGCGCTGCACGCGCCGAAAAATCTGTTGAGCTTCAGCTTGAGCTTTGCTCGCCTTCATTTCGAAGCAAGATTAATGAGCAAATGGACCAAAAGCTATTCAAAGTCAGCTGCCAATTCAAATATCCAGCTGTGGCATATTCAATATACCCAGTGGCATTGCCACAAGACGAACAACAACAATTATAATATGTAATACCACACTCAATTACTTATTTGCTGCATTCCATAAACGATGCTTACCGCTTTACGTTTTCCTCTTACTTCTTGCTTCTTGCCACTTGCCTCTTGCCACTTGCCACTTGCCACTTGCCAATTGTCTCTATCCGTTTTCCGTTTTCCACAAAACGTTTAGCATTCACCCTATTATCATCGAGCACCTCAGCCACTTGAATCACTTAACTAATTACCGCAGCAGGCTCAACAGGCACTAAGCTGCCTCAACAATCTGCTCATCCATCTAAGACAATTCTTGCTGCTGCTAGTGTTGGTGCTGATTGTTGTTGGTGCAGCTGTCTGTATCTGATAACAGGCTGCAGTACAGCCCTTTCTAATTATACATACACTGCGAGGAATATTAATGTTAAATCTGAAACCAAATCTTTATTTAATTTCATAATTGTGTTTTCCCCCTCTCTATCGCTACTTCAATACAGATAAGATTATCTCTCCAACATAATTCTGCTTTTTGTATACAATTCTGATTACACTAAATAGACTTGTCTAACTTGTCACTACTAGCAAAAGTATTATATGGCTATCTAATTTTTATTTAACAACCAAACTAACTAACTATACACGAATGTGAGTGTAATTCAGCGGCCACTTAAACAAACCACTCAAACACCCCTCGCCACTCTCAGTACACTAAGCACACTCAACGTACAGTTTTTGGCTCTCAAAATATTATTTACTCAGTTGTGAAACGCCGCAAGCCGTCAGTCGGCCTCAATTGAATTGCTTTGTGCTAAGAAGTAAGTAAGTTCTTGGCATTTTGGTTACAAAAAAAGTACAAAAATATTGTGGGCGGGGGCGGGTGGGTTGATTGATGTTACTCATACCATAAGCCAAAACATTTCATGCTAATAGCCATATTAAAATGTTTGAAGAGCCAATTGAGTGTTAGTTTATACATTTTCTTGATTAATGTGTCGAATCGTTAAGATAACTAAAACAAATCGTAATATTTATTTCCATTTACTTATCTGTACTACACTGTACTTGTGTACCGTCTGTGATATGTTATGATATAGTACTAAAATAAATATTAATATATTAATTGTACTAAAGTGTATAAGGGTATTAGCTGATAGTATGATAGTACAGTATATACCGCTTATAAGCAAATCCAAAATGCAGTCAAATGTTTGCTTATATTCGATATTTCCTTTTAAGCAATCATCATATGCCAATACGTTGTATTTAGATGATTTTTAGCTATAATAATATTAATAATAAATATAAAATGAGATCAAAAATTTTAATATTGCTGTCCTACAGCTTATAATTTGTTTAAACCGATAAAATTTATATGAACTGATTCCAAATCAACGATTTTTCTTATATACAATCAAATTTTTTGCATTTATGAGGTAAAATTTTGTGTTAAATAGTTTTATGATGTTTAAAAATAACATAATTTTGCTTTTAACCAACATTTGCTTATAAACTGTGCACCTTATAACCGATATATACTGTATAAGCATTTGATTGATTTATAATAGTGTATAATAAAACTTACTTTGATTTACTGCTTCATATTTTAATTTTAATTGTTTTTGAAAAGGGTTTTCTTTTGCTCACTTGAACCCTTGAGGGTTTGTAAAGAACGATAAGAATTGATGCTGCTAAATTGTTGTCTAGGCAGCGTACACACATTTAAAACGGACAAGGATATATGTGTGTATAACTCCATTTAAAAGGACGAAATATAGTGGAAAGCAGCGTTACTCTGACTCTGATTGATTTGCTGCTTTCTCAAGCATGCAAACGAGTAATCGTATATTATGTGCGAGTGTGTGCGAGTGTGTGCGAGTGTGTGTGTGTGACGTTTAATCCTAAACAAAGTCAATACAAATACGAAATCAACAGTTATATGCGTGTATAAATATATAATACTTCTCTTTTATTTACACGTTTCCAGGCATCAATTTAAATTGAAAGAGTGTTTATGCTTCGTTACAACAGTTCAGCCCTTTCGCTTATTGCCTATTCACGTTTTATTACCTTTTTGTTTTGTTTCTATAAATTCGTTGCTGTTCAAGAACAGCAACCACTATAACGACTTCAGTCTAGCAGGTTTTATTTTACCTAAGCGACTATTGCGTTTGTTGTTTGCATTGCACACACATTCGCTCTCTTCTAGATTTATGCTCTTTCCCATTCCAACTTCATTATACGCTCAGCTGTTAGCAGCACTCTCTCTCTCTCTCTCTCTCGTTTCATTGTTGATCCGTGACGTTGACATTGACGCTGCCGGGCGGGCCGGGCCGGCAGAGCAGAGCTCCATCCGAAAGGCCGTCGTGGCAGTTTGATCGTGAGCTCTGAATATCAAAGACGTCGTGTACCGCGCAGCTCCGACGAAAACTTTTAAATTGTGAGTTGCCTTTTGTCTTGCTGTATTACGGTGAACAAACAGTTAATTGTAAATTGTTTTATGTTTGTTGTTATCAACTTTAATAATACCAGTTTCGGGTCTCAAGTGTGCTATAAACTATAATTAAATACGTGCGTGTGCCCTTTTATCTCCTCTGTATACGCATTCGTATTCGCATTCGTATTCGCATTCGCATTCGCAGTCGCACTCACAATTCGTATTCATATTCAAAAATACATTCAACGCAACTCATTTAAATCAATACAGAATTGCGGTGAAATTTTCTTTATCGCAGTTGTTTTATTTATATATTTTCCTTGCTGTTTCCTTTATTTTGTTTTTTTTTTGGTGTGTGTATTTTTATTTTCCAAGCAAAAGAAGAAACATAAATTAATATAAATCCATACAAGGTTCGTTTATATATATACATATATATATATATATATATACATATATCAAAAGCATTAATCTTTTTACATTCTGCTTCTTTCTCTGTGGCTGTGCATGAGACTGCAGCTACGGCTGCTGCTGCTGCTGTCGTTTGTCGCTCTCCACGTTCCACTCTCCTTTCTGTCTTATCTATTAACATTTCCCGTCTCCTCCGTTAAGGTGCATTGTCCAAGACGAAATAAAAGCAACAAAAACAAAGAGCACACACACACACGACATGATAAAGCAATAAGCGAAAATTGCAACAAGTTCTCGCCGTTCCATTACACGCTCTCCGTTAACGTTGTATATAAAATAACAACAACAACATCAACAACAAAAACGCATAAAGTGGGATTTAAAATTAATTTTAAACAAAATAAAATCAACGCGCAGCACGCAGCTGTGACAAGGCACAGATGAAACAACAGCACTGAATGAACACAAATATAAAAAAAGTAAAACAACAAAAGCAACAACAATGTTGCTCACCTCTCGCAATTAACATTTACAATTTTAGAGGGTATAATTAAGTTGTTCCAATAATCTATAACATACAGTCAGTGGGTATTTCCAATTCTATTACCTTAATTATATATATTTTGAACTATATATATATATATATATATAAATATATATATCGGTTTGCATCAGTAGCTTATCACTTGCCGATACTTTAAGTCTTGGAAATACCCGTTTGGTTTTTTATGTAAATTGATATTAGTTACAGGCAATAACTTTGCCTAAAACCAGTTTAGGTTTTAATTGAATTTAAATAATAATTATAGTAAATGATAGTATATTATATAATTATTATTATTTAAAATCACTTTTTAGGGTATTTCACTAGCCTGCGACTTTTGCATAGAATTATTTTCACTTTATTTAATGCAGTTCGGTTTCTCTCAATAAATTGGTTTCTATTATTTTGTTATTTATTAAACCCTATTGTTGTTGTTCATGTTGTTGTTGTTGTTGTTGTTGTTATTGTGATATACAGTCATTATGTTTATAGATTGAGTTTGTCGTTGTTTTTGTTTTTGCCATATTTAATGCATTTACTGTTGTTTGGCAATTTGCTGTTTATGATTTTTATGGCACTTCCACGCGACTAAACAATTCCATAAAATTTATACGTAAATTCAAACAACTCTTTCAATTTTCACATGGCTTTTATGTCAATGCCTTTGTGTGTGTGTGTGAGTATGTACGTGTTTGCTTTTTTGCTATACAATTCTTGAATATAAAATATATATATATATATATATATATATATATTTATATATGCAAAAAGTATATAAAATATTTCAGTTTCATGTCTTAATTGTGTCTTTTATAAAATATATTTAATATTTGTCAAAAGTTAAAAACTAAAAATTAAAAAAAATATAAATAAATAAAATAATAAAAATAAAATTAAATAAAATATAAAATTATAACAGTCAAAAAAAAAAGAAACAATTGATTTCAGTTGAAAACATTTTTTATAGAAAGAGAAAAATAGCAGCAAAAGTTTAAGTTAAAAAAAAAAAAACAAGAGAAAAGACAGCAACATTCTAGGGACTTCAATAGATTTGTTATAAAAGGGATAAATATATGTTTCATGGGGAATTTGGGAAAAATATTTGAAAAATTTGTTATGTGGGTCCAGTTAAAAGGAAGTCCGTTCAAGAGTGGAAAAAATTTGCGTTAAAATGCCAAAATTTTATGGTTATAGCGAAAATGTTGCTTACAAAAGGAATGTTTACCTCTTTGGGTTGTTCGTTAGAAGAGTTTTCACTGTATAGCATAGTTTGTGTATACAAATTTTACCTTAACTTCAGCTTCAGTTTGAGTTTAAATTAAATTTGTTTAAATCTTATCTTCTTATACATATTATTATCCGTTACCAATTAATTAATGTATATCAATCAAAAATCAAATAATGAATTTGTAATTTGTAATTAATTTACATTAATCATTTGCATTTCATTAAAACTGTTTATGATATGTGGTTTCATATTGCGACACAAATACCTGTTCACTTGCCACTCACCACTCACCACTCACCACTCATCACTCACCACTCACCACTTGCCACTTTCCACTTGTCAATTTAAGATAGAAAAGTAATCATGCTCGCATCCTACACAAACCTTTAAATAGAACTAAAGCACAACAGCACCAAAACCCAGCTACTAATACTATAGTTAACTATCATATTTTATTACCTAGAAAACCCGTCGTAGAACTAAACTTTAAACCGCAATGTAACTAAGCCCCAGTCGATGTGGGGGTAAGTCCCCTTCAGTGGCAGCCGCTAAAAGTCAAATTAAATATCTATTTTTGGGCCAATGTATACCAAAAATGTGTATCTGTATGTGTTTGTCGCTCTCTGTATGTATGTGTGTGTGTGTGTGTATACGTTCAGCAAACCTGTGCGGCTTAAAGGGTGTGCAGTAAGAGGATACTCGAAGGATGCCTGGAGTATGCTAGGGGTGGTGTATGGTTTAGTGCGTCGTTGGCGGTGCTTTTGTTAATTATCTCTATGAATTTGATAGTTTTCATCAAAAGGTGCCGTTAGATGCTGATGGAAATTCAAATGAACATGAATATGCAAATGTGTTAAAGTGGAAATGTGGAAAATTTCCGCAAATGTTGGTGAGTGCGTGTGTGGTTTACATGATTGTTCTTGTTGTTGTTGCTGCTGCTGCTACCGCTGTTGGTGGTCGGTTGTTGTTTGCATTTCAGTGGAAATGCCACAAATTAGTAATGTTGCTTTGTCGCATCAGCATTTCGAGACCTTTGACTATTAATTTGTGATACCAATGCTCAGGTTTACAGTTTATAGACACCAATTAGTAATGTTGAAATCCTATATCAGAAAACAGAATTTGTGGGAGAAAAATAATAGAAAATTTAAATGAAAAGGAAAAGGAAATAAAAATAGATAATTCTAATATGCAAGTGATATGCGTATGATACATGATTAAAAACAAATACCAAACCAAAAATATATATAAAAGAAAACCAAAAAAAAAGAAACAATTATTGGAAAGTCATGGAAAAATGAGAACAATTACTAACGAGCAACAAGAGTGAAAATGTTATTGCTGGTTCTGTTGATGGCGTTGCCTAGCAAAAATGAGGCGAAAAAATTCAATCTGTGGCCTATGTGGCAGCATATAAAATGTATTGCAAATGCAACGTTTTTACATCGTTTCAACATCGAAGGCGAGACGTTTGCCACCCAGGGGAGCGAAACCAAACATTAATGTCAAACAGAGTGACGTTCGCCGTCGCCTGCCACACTCTTGGGGGTAGGCAATATAAAGACCAGCACTTGGCTCTGACTCTATCTGGTGGTTTGGCTCTGGGTCCCTGGCCCTGGCTAATGATGCGCATGATGTGCGCCATTGTCATCGTCATCAACTCGTCGGCGTTTGCTTGTGCCACTGCCAGTGCTAGTGGCAGTGGCAGCTGTGCCTGCCTCACAACTGCTAGAGTGCAGAAGCGGCAAACAACGTCAACTTCATCTTCATCAAAGGCAGCAGCTTTATACTCATACCCATACCCATACTTATAACCATACTTATAACCATGCTCATACTCATACTACTCATACTCAGCTATCCTTAGCATCAGCCTTAGCATCAGACTGAGCAGTTTTTCCAGCTTTGTTGCAGCAGCATGCAACATGGCAAGTTGGATGCCCTCCAACTGTGCGCTGCACTGCATGAAATTAATATTAATCGCAGCAATGCATTTAAGCCGCATTTAGCCGATTTGCCAGCTTTATCCTGCCTCTTTTTCATTACACGGCTTTTGTGTGCGTTTTGTTTATTGTGTGATTTTTATTTATTGTTTTGCGGTCGCGCGGTTATTAAAATGCCGCTGGCAATTTGTAATCATTAGGCGTATCATGGGCGTGGCCATGGACATCAGCATGCTTTTATACTGACACACACACACACACACACACACACACACACAGACAGGCAAAAAGGACTCCATGGTTTCATTTTTGTTTAACAAATGTTGGTAAAATTTGACGTGACTTTAGCTTCTTCCATTTTTACATTATATCTTGCATACTTTTGGGCGCGTCCTGCGCACAGGCAGACAAAAGTCGGTGACATTTAAGCCAACTAATATCCATGCAGTTATGCAAATCACATAAACACGGACAGCGACTGCCATTTGCACGTTCACATTGTCTTGCTACGTTCTCCACTTGCTTCTCTCTCTCTCTCTCTCTCTCGATCTCTCTCTTTTCGGCCCTTCCGTGGAGGAGGGTCCCCGCTGTTGCCTATTCTGAATGAATTTTTAGCTCCTTAGTTATATTCTGTTTCTCTCTTTCTCCCTTTTGCTAACGTCATCAGTATACTCATCCTTGTTGTTGTTGTTCTTGTTGTTGTTGTTGCTGGTGTTGTTTGTGGTTGTTGTAGTTGTCTTGGCAAAATTTAAGTGGCCACTTGACTAAATTAATATGACACTGCTGCAAGTGCCCTGCACTTGTCTCTGGTAACATCCGCAGCACAAAGTTATTCACTATTTTAGCATATCCTTTATTCACCTCTCTCGCTTTATCGTCTTTTGGCCAACAATATGAATAATTATGACGTCAAACTGTCAAATGATTTGCATGACCAAGTTCACTGTCTATAGCCCAAAATGTCCTTAGTCCTGAGCTAGCAATTTTCTGTTTTTGGTTTTCAGTTTTTAGCTTTCAGGTTTTAACTTACAGCTGCCAAAGATTTTCAAATACTGTCAATACTCGTCCGACTTTAGGCACAAATTTACACACACACACAATACACACATATACACGTAAATTTCCATGCATAAATATTATTTTATTTTATTTCATTTTATTTTATTTTTTTCTTTTTGAAATTTGACAATCAATAAAGTAATTTAACGAAGTGCTGAGTGGACATGAAATACAACTAAAGTTGTGTAGATTGAAGGAGATGTTAAAGGCGTTTGACAAGACAGGAAAATTTCCTGCTACACACATACACGCACACACAATCACACACACTATATATATTTGGAATATATAATTAAAACATAATTGCTTAATTTAATTTAGAATTTGTCCTTATTGTTTTGCTTTTATTCAATTGATTTTCAACTCAGATTTTCTGCCTTCTGTCTTCTGCCTTTTGATAGTATTTTGATAAATGTCTGTTGATTTTCATCTATCACAAAATTTCATTTGTCAGAAAATTCTATACACAGAAAAATGTCATTTAATTTAACCTTAGCTCAAAGAGATATCAATTTTCATTGTTTTCAAGTATATTGTAAAATCTTTTCATGTATTTAAAGTAAAACATATTTCATTCACTTAAGATAATTGCTTGAAATTACAAATTTCATTTGAATTCATTCCAAAAAAAGAAAAAAGGAAACTTTTTCATAACAGTTGAAAGCATCTATCATATTACATTATATTTACTTAAATCTTTTAATAAATATGTATATATATATATATATATTTTTAAATACTATACATAAGTTGGTTAAGCTTTTTGCTTCATTCAATTCAACAAAATTGTCTGAAGCTTGCTGCAAGGATAACAGCAATTTATTTGCCAATGGCTGCTAGTTAACGCTCCTGACTGGCATCTCTGATGGCAGTGGCCATAAGCGAGAATGCCACTACTGAAAATCCCAACTGTTTGCAGGTTGTCTCCCCTTTATTATTATATTTTTCTTCTTTATATATATATATACACATATATATTCTGTTCATTTCTTTTTTCTTTTTTTTTTTTGTTTCTCTTACGGTCGTTTTTGCTGCAGCACATGTCACACTTAGCTCGCAGTTTGTGGCCAGGCCAGGGCTATGAAAATAACCATAAGGCAATTGCCCAGGCGGTTTGCAGCCTCAGTGTCAGCCTCCATTTTTGTCCTTTCGCCTCTGCGTATCCCTTGGCTCCATGTGTTCAGTGTTTGTGGCACTCATAAGCCTTGAATGCTAAATGTCAAAGTTACTCCTTGGCGTAACATTCGACACATTGGGGCGTTGAGGTGTGCCTACGTGTGTGTGCGTATATTTGTATATATATATATATATATCTCTATATATGTATATGAACACACACACATATATTGATATATATGTATGTGTATATATATATGAGTAGTGGTAATGGCAGCCTGAATGCCTCATTCCAAGCTACACATGCCACATTCGTCCCTGGCAGCCAGTCGGTCTGCCTGTCTGCCTGCCTGGCTGCTGCCTGGTTGCCTTTGGATTACATTACACTAAGTTCTGTGCAAACACAGTTGGCGCAGTTCATTAACATGTTACATGGACATGGAGACCCTAAGCTAAAGCACTGTGCAGCTGGAGATGTAGATGGAGCTAAAGTTAGAGTTGGAGTCCAAGTTGGAATTGGCGTTGAAGTTAACGTTGGAGTTGGAGTTGGAGTTGGAGTCAGAGTCGAGTTTAGTTCAGAGCGACTTCTTTCTACTTTGGATGAGACTCTTTGGGTTTGTTTGTTTGTTTGTTTGTGCAAATGTATGCGTAAGCACAATATGTAAGTCTCTCTTTATGTGTGCGTGAGTCTGTATATATATATATATATATATATATGTATGTGTGTACTTGGGATATATGCTTTATGCCATTTTCTACACGCCCAACGACCAACACCCAAAACGCTCGACGCTGATGCGGAAGTGTTGCCCGGGCGCACACTTCAAACAACTAGAGCGACTCAAAGCTTCAGATATGTGAACCATATGAATATGAAAATGAATGCGAATATGAATACCTTCAACTAGATGTATTTAAAAGTGAGTGTGCGTATGTATGAGTGTGATTGTATACACACGCACACGCACACGCACACCCACACTCACACAAACACACAGTTATATGTGGTTATGGTTTAGCCTAAGCTGCGCATTAAATGTAAAATATAAATAATTAACAGCTTGTACTAAAGACAGAGACACTAAGCCACTGAGACACTGAGAAAGAGACATTGAGAAAGTGAGATAGTGGAGACAGTGTTACATGGTATGCGGTTTTTCAACTCTTGTTACAATTGGCGCTCAACATGGGTCAGTATGCTCTAATTAGACGCGTTTTAAGTGCAGTCGTGTGGCTAATCAAAGGGTGGCGGGAGAATAGGGAAAGAGGTGGAGGAGGAGGAGAGCTTAACAGTAGCAATGAGTGAGTACAATAAGGTTTTTGGGGTTTTGGGATGTAGCAGTGTAGTAGAGTAGGTAACCGATCTAGTACAATACTCCAGTTAATTTACAGTTTTAATGCGTTTTCGACTTGTGGCCAGCCAAAACAAGCCAAGCGTACACAAACACTAACACACAACAAGCAAACAATAGAAATATACACACACTCACACACATACTAAAATATAGGCACATAGACATAGTGAGAAAGAGGCAGACAGATAGAGAGAGAGGAAGCAATATACAATGGCAACATTCGGAGGCTAATTCATTTGTTGGCTTCCGTGCACAAAACCAGCAACCATTGCATACTTTGCGGCGCAAACAAAACCAAGGCACGAGAGGCAGCCACAGCCACAATCGCATTCGCATTCGTATTCCTATTCGTATTCGCATACGCTTTAGCATTTGTATGGAGCATCTAGTCCTGTCTCTCCTTGCCTGTGGTATCTGCACTGCTCGTATGTGGTGCATCACGTCAATGAGTCCCAAAACAAAAACCAAAAAAACACAAAAATAAAACAAGAAAAAAGAAACCAAAAAAGAAAAAAAAAAACATACATATAGTAGTCGTAGCCAATCCCCGGTGAGCTTTACTCGGACCAGCACTATTTGCTCTGGTTGAGCCTGGTCAGATACACTGATAGGACGGAAAGTAGTTGGACAGAAAGAGTTTGGGGTTAAAAGTAGTTGTAGTTGTAGTAGTAGTAGTAGAGGTAGACAGGCCGTAAAACTCAGAGCAATTCGTTTTAATGAATCCATCCACATGCAGACAGAGAGACGAACTCTGGCATTGCCATATCAGACCATACCAGGCATCCAGCTCGTCAGAGGCATCTGATTGTATGAACTTCCTAAGTGGATTTTGCAGTCCAACTGGCATTACGCCTCCTGGCCGCAGGTAATTTCATATGAATGAAAAGCAAAAGTCTGTACGGTCCACAACACCGACCTTTTCCAATCTTTCCATTTCCATTTGCATTTTCATATCATTTCCATCTCCGTCTCCCTATCCACTATTGCAGTTGAAACAAACGAACAGTTTCCATATTTATACCATTGCCTATGCATATGAGCAGCACTCAGTTTGGATTCACTGAAATTTTATGTATTTGCTTTTTGGTCGCGAATTGTTGTTAGTGTTGTTGTTGTTGTTGTTAGTGTTGTTGTTGACGTTGTCATTGTCGTTGTCATTATTGTTGTTGTTGTGTCATCTCCTGACGTTGTCTTTCAATAAACATTCATTCACACTGTTATATACAGTAGTCAGCGGTGGAAAGACAACAAGCAGCCGGCAGCCGGCAGCCGGCAGCCGTCAGCAAGCAGCAAACACCAGGCAGCATCTAGCCAGTAGCAGGCGGCATGTGGCAGGCAGCAGCCAGCAGGCAGCAATACTCCCACACAATCAACATCAGCAACCAACAACTAGCACCCGGCATCCAACACTGAATCCTGTCCAGCCTGTTATGATTTTTGTTTGGCTGCCGAAAGTTGTGGTAACTTTTTCGCCTTTCTCTAGAGCATCGAATCTGCCTGTAGTTTTTGTCTTTTTTTTTTATTATTATTATTTTTTTTTTTTTTTTGTTTTTGTTGTGTTGTATTCCCCTTTACTCCTTGTTCTGCTTTTACTACTACTTGTCGTGCTACATCAGCTTCTGCAACTGCTACTACTACTTCTTTAGCTCTTGTGTTGCATTTCCCTTCGCACTCGTTGCGGCTTTTCACACTCATGAATTTTTAAGCGGCATTTTGCAGTTTTCAGTCACTAACACCGAGTTCCGTTCGTTCGTTTTGTATTCTCTTCTGATCCAAAGCCAAAGCCATACCCATACCCATAGCCATAGCCAGAGCCAGAGCCAGAGCCATAGCCATAGACAAAGTCATAGCCAAGTTAGTGGCGGCGTTGCATTTTCTGTTCCCATTTTTAGCAAGTTGAAATAATTTTTTATGCAATTTTTATGATTGGATTTGGGAGTTGTAGTTTGAAAGCATTGCCAAGTGGCATAAGAAAGCGGATTCAAGTTGCATTCAAAATGAGCAGCGTTGAGAAACTTGACAGACTTAAATCTCATTGGCACCAAAGACAGATAGAGATGAAAATACTGCGATAGAGATAGCGCTAAATATGGAGATTGAAAGCTTTTGGTACAATTTAAGTAGACACTTTGTCTAACTAAATGTAAGATTGCAACGCATATTAGATAAAGAAAACTGATATAATGTCAATTTATCAATATATGAGTAATTGATAATGATTGTAAAAATAATCTGAATCACATTTATCGGGTAGAAAACAAATTCAGCTTTATATAACTAACACTAACAGGAAAAGCAACTTTTACTAAAAGGATTTAATTTGCAAAAAGTGAATTTCAATTAGTTATTGCTTAAATACAGTTAGCCGGATATTGCGCATACGAAATTAGCTGCACGAGTAATGAATATAAGTTGCAGGCAACTTACAGCCACCTTGCAACAGCTGCGCTATGCGCCTGTGTGAGTGTGTGTGTGTGTGTGTTTGGGTGTGTGCCAGGACTCTGGATAATGGAAGCTGGCTATTAGTTTATAAATTACATAAACCTTTCGCTGCAGCGTTGTAAAATTTAAAAACGCATTTAGAAATACACACACACAGACACATAAACACACATACATACACATGCATATACACATACACACAGACTCGCACATAGAAAAGAAATGCGCAATTCACTTCACTTTTTTTATGCATAATGTTAAACAGCTTTAGACACTCAACTGGGCTTGGGCTTTTACGAACATATTCCAGCTCTTCCTAACTTATATTATTTTCCCTTTCTTACTTATTACAGTTCTCTGGTAGACGGCAAAAGAAACTAAAATCAAAAGCAACAGCAACGACAACGTCGACGGCAACTGCAACTGCAACGGCAACGGCAACGGCAACGGCAGCAACTAACGGCAAAACTAATTTATGGCATTAAAAATGTATATTTTCTAGCAGTGCGTTACCAAGTTTTTTTTTTGTTATCATTTCCATTTGCCAACTGCAAAAAAAGAAGTCACAAAGCGCGAGCGCCAAGCAAACGGCGCGCCTGAAAGTGTGCAACACTTTCTGCAACAGCAAGAACTACTGCGTGTGCGTGTGTGTGTGTGCGCGCAAGCAGAATTCGTAAAATTTGGAATATTTTTTTTTTCGGTTTTTTTTGTTAAATATTTTTTTTTTTTTTTGTGCTGTTGGCAATAAAGTGAACTTTATGCTGTGAAGCTGTGTGCAGCTAAGGATACGAGAGAGCGACACAAAAGGATACGCAGCAGAGCGTGAAAATTATATATAAACGCCCAACCGCTGTAGTCAGCAGTCACCAGTCACCAGTCACCAGTCAGCAGTCTGTGGCTGTGGCTGATTCGTCATAGTCTCATTAATATTTTTGTTAACGGAATTGTAATCGGCAACGCAACAACAACAACAGCTATACATCATCAACAGCAGCAGCAACAACACTAATAACAGCAGCAACATCGACATCGACCAGCATCACCAGCAACGCATGATACTTCACTGTTCTGGCCCTGGACTGGCAACGAAATGGCTTTCCTATGTGCACCGGTAAGTAGTTGCCAACTCAGCATTATATAGCTATAACTGAATCCATATTAATCGAAAGTTTAAGTTTTAGTAAATATTATTTATATAAGTCTGTAAGCAGTAACAATAATTTTATGCCAATTTGTTTTTCTTTTTTTTTGTTTTATTAGAATTAAATTAAATTTAATACTAGTTTAATGAGTACTAGCTGGATCTGCCTTCGGCTCACCAATTTGTTATATACAGGGTGGCCCATCTAGCGTTTGCTTTTTGAACTATCGATAATTTTGACTTTGACATTTCGAATGTCATTGTCAATGTGTCAGATATTTAGTAGAAGGTTTGCGGTTTACGAAATGGTTAAAAAAAAAATTTTAAAAAATATATATTCGTTTTTTTTTTATAGCGATTTTAAAACGCAAATCTTTTGTGGACCACCCTATACATGTATATAAAGAAAATTGATTATTCGTTTTTTAACGTGCTGGAAAATGTGATTTGAATATTGAAAATATTTTTGAATTGATACATCTTTAGTGTTATTTTGAGGAAAATGCGTGGAAATGTGTGAAAATTGTGAATTTTATTTAGAATATTTTCTTTTTATACGATGTGCTTATGATGCGAAATGTATAAAGAAGTTTTACATTTGCTTTTTGCTCTTGTTTTGCTTGTTGTTCGCTATTGATCGTTAAACGTGTCGTATGCGTTATATATTACACATAAAACTCCACTCTTTAAGTGATGTGGGCGTTTGTGTATTGCTGTACAAGTGGGTGGGGTGGGGGCTGTGTAAAAAGGGGGGGTAGAGTAAAACCCCAACAAGCACTCAAGTAATTTTAATAATGTGCAAAATGTCCGCTCGTTCTGACCAAAGTGCCAGATGGAGTGTTAAAACGATGGCTTCAACTTTTTCTCTTTTTATTTTTTGCACTCTTTTTTTCTCTTTTCTGTTTTTCGCCCTTTTTATATATATATATATATATACATTTATATGAATAAACGAGCGTTGGCTGCGATTGTAGCTGCAGTTACTGTTGCTGCCGCTGTTTCTGTCGCTGTCGCTGTAGCTGTCGCTTTAGCTGTTGGTCGCTTTCAGGGATAAGTAAAATATTAATCATTCGCCGCATATGCTGTGACTTAATGTGATTTTTAAAATGAAATATACATATGTATATAAACACACACATATATTTATATATATATTATCGAATACACAATGTCATATAAATAATATATATATATATATATATATATATGTGTGTGTGTGTGTGAGTGGCATGTCGTTGATAAATAAACAGCACTGATAATACGTGTATGCCTTACCTTACCTTACCTTCAAATAAATGAATAATGAGACTGCCAACAAATAGGTGAAGCAATTTTAAAATTTGTTTGCCTGTAAATTAAGAGCTGTCCGCAGTACCAATACGTGGCAAAGTTGACTTGAAAGCAACTGGAGATACTGATAGAAAGTGAGAAAGAGTAAAAGAAAATATTTAGATAAAGATTGGCAGGACAGCAACAAGCAATGTGCTGCTTGACCAGAACCAATATCAGCTGGAATGGCACGACAATGATGGCGTCCATGTTGAAAAAGCAATTCACTTTTGGCAACAACACCAACAGCAACAACAACAGCAACACCAAAAGCAAGAGCAGCCTTCATCTTTAGAGCTGTCTTTCTGTCTATCTGTCTGTCTGTCTGTTGAGCTGTCGAAATGTCTAGCTGTCCAGCTGTCTATCTGTCTATCTGTCCATCTATGGAACTGTCCAACTGTATGTTCGTCTGTCTATCAGTATGTACAGTGTCCTTTGTCCATGTATGTCCAACTGTTTTGAGTGGTGATTGTCAAGTGTCGACTACAGACACGTGCTTACATTGCTGAGTCTTGGCTGACCATCTTATGGGTCCTGATCTTGTTTCATTCTGGAACATTTTCAACTCACTGCTTTAGCAGTATTTTCCTATCTCCTGTACACCTTTACAGTGCAAGCAATTCCAATTGCAATTGCAATGTTTGTTCATGCAACGAGGTAAATTGCAAGCTGTATTAAATTAATATGACATACGTTCTTTACCTTCAGCCTGATGTAACAATAAAGGATTTTGCGGTTTGAAATTGCCACACGGTGAACACGGCAACAACAATGCCATATTCAAGTGCATTTGAGCAGCAATCATTTTCGTGGTTAACAAATACAAAAGCCTATTAATGAACACACAAAATACACTTACACACACACACACACACACACACACACACATATATATATACACATATACAATACAGGTACTTCTTCTGCACAAAATAACATATATATATTTATATTTATATATAAATATATATATACGCACAATCATACAATAACTAATAAAGCTGTGGTTTCATACTCTTTGTATTTATTTGCATGTGTGTGTGTGTGTCTGTTGTGGTGTGTCAGTGTGTTCTGATGTGTAACAGTATGTACTGATATGTGTCTTTATTGTATGTGTGCATTTACCTGTATGCAGCCTTTGTTTCATTTAATCAATGGCTATTAAGTTGACAATCGTTTCTTAGACAAAAGCATACAACATGTGCCTATACTTACAATTGATTTTCTAACACTATATGCTATATACACACATAACTACACACACACACACACACACACACACACACAAACACACAATGGAATGCAAATCTGCAATGCAGACCCCAAAAGACAATACGATAACAAAACTCAACAGAAACCTCCAACCAATATGAAACGCAACAACATCATTGTTTCTCGCTGTTTGCTGTGACTTTGTGTATGTGGGTGTATGTAGGTGTGTTTATGTGTGTGTGTGTGTGTGTGTATGGGTGTTAAAGAGAGAAATAGGGGGATTTTGGGGCGCGTTAGTTAATTGAATTTTAAATTATTCTTATCTCAAAAAATGGTTAGTTGCGCTCATGAATAAATCAGTTTTCAATTTTACTTGCTAATTTGATTGGAGACTGCCACATTGGGAGTTAGAGAAACAGTTAAAACCAACCATTACAAAAAGAGAATAAGATAGAAAGAGAGAGAGAGAGAGGGAGAGAGAGCAAGTAAGTAACTGAATGATATAAAGATAGAGTTAGTTAGAAAGTAATAGTAAAGAAATAAAGAGACAAAATAGCATTCACTGCATTTCCCAAGTTGTTAGACAAATCAAAAATTATGCTAATAAAATGAACTGTCAGAGAATGCAGAGAGACAGAGAAGAGCGAGATAGAGAGAGAGAGAAAGAAGTTAAGCAATGAGTTGTACAAAAGTTAAGAACTCGGCAAGTTATTCATAATAATTTGTAGAATGGGATAGAATCTTATTTATGCCGTTGTGTTGAAAGATTGCCAAGAATTTCATAAACTTAAAACGAGTTAAATTTTCGTGTTTGCAACAAGCATGCAACGGCATTTTATACGACTAACCAATACTCTTATATAAAGTTTAAAAGTTTGATTAAAAAGTTATGTTGTTATATTGGTATTTGTTATTTGTTTTCGTTAAGTTGAAAACTTACCAATTAATTATTTCATAAGCTATACAACAGTCAATATATTCTTTGAGTTTGCTCTTCAAGGATATACTTGAAAATGTATATGCGAACTATGCATACAATGCTTGATAGTGTATAAAGTTAAGCTATTGGTCAACTCATAACTAAAACATACTGACATACAAACAGAGAGAGAGAGAGAGATAGAGAGAGAAATATAGCGACACACGCACAAATTGAATATAAATAATACAAATAAGAACATTGCAATGCCTAAAAGTATGCAATGAAATATGCGCCCCAGTCGAGTCAAGCACTCTGACAACCCCATAAGCTAACGACTCATACACACACACATACACATTGATTGCATAATATTCAATTATTAAAAACTAACAGAGGGCTTAGAAGAGCTACCAAGTCTCTGCCTGTGAGGCCACTTTTCATAACGGACAGTGGACAGAAGGCACATGGCGGAGGGCGGAGGGCAAATGGAGAAAACTTTTGTCAATGACCAAGCCTCAAAGTCAGCAAAGTCTTGCACACATACGCATACACTCATATGACTTACTGCTCAATGCACTTGCATACATACATACACGTGCATATATAGATATATCGTGGTGTGTTGCTTGCGTCATCAGCATCGTCAGAGTTGTAGCTGCTGCTGCTGCTGCTTGTGCTGATGTTGTTGTTGTTGTTGTTGTTGTTGCTGCTGTTTCTGCTTTTGAGGCCTTGGCATGTAGTCAAAACGCAGCGCTGCCATTTTCCACAACTATTTTTCTATGTCAGCTAGCCAGAATGCCAAGAGTAGGATATTGGTAGCTTTAAATAGAAAGCAGCAGGAGTGGCGGGGGTTAAGATACAGAGATCAGGGAGTAGAGAATAAGAAACGAAGGGAGCGGGTGGCAGCGAGCAGGAAGCTGTCCAGTCAGGCATGCGGATGAATGCAGTTGCCCAGACTGAAGCATCACACAAGCCATTGAAAGTCTGTCATCAAGTTGCTGCCACCACTGCCACCACTACTTCTGCTGGTGCCACTGCCACTGCTGCTGCTACTACTGCTGCTGCAAAGGCAAAATAAACAAAAAACTTAACCTCAGCACAAATTTAAGCAAATATTTGCATGCCACATGTGGAGATTGAGGCAACTCTTCACATCAGTTGACAGTGGCACGTAAAAGGGGTCCTTGGATTCTATTGGTGGCCTAGATGTTACCATATGAGGTGCTCCATGCTACATGAGCTTCATACTGACACTGGACCATTGATGCAATTGAAGCCGGAAGCAGTTGCAGTGTCAGCAAAAGAACTTAACCAGGTGACTGCGATAACCCGCGCCCCTCTCATCCTCCTTTATACACCGCTCATTTCTTTAGACGTTCTATACGCTATGCTATCGTCTATGCTTTATACACAATTCACAATTCTCAATCCATTCAGCTAAAAACCCCCAAAACTGAATTGAAGAGAAGAAAGAAAAAAATAGCAAAAATAATAAAGAAGAAAAAGTGGTAAGGGTCAGTTGGAGACATGTTGATGCATGCATGATTTTAATCTGTTAAATGCGAAAATTCTTAAATGCTATTGGAAACTTTTCAACCGTTGGCAATGACTGCAGCTAATGACGCGCAAAATGTTTACAAATCATTTTGTCAATAACGACAACTGCCAAGGGATATACACGCCCGATTCCCTACCATAATTTGCCCACATTTCTTACATTCATCGACAGGCGGCCATGAAAAGGTCATTAGTGTAGCCTTCCATATATGCGTATGTGTGTGTGTGTGTGTGTGTGTATGACTATGGCACAAATGGCCATTCAATATGCCATAGAAAGAAAGACACATATACACATACACACCTACACACTCATACCAACACATACACACTCACACATCATATGCTTAGAGCTAAAGCCAGCAGCCATAACAGCCACATGCTTTTTTCCACAACATTAACGCAAATTGCAAATAATAAAAATTCAAAATACCGAACCGCACAGAAAGCTGCACGTGTTGCTGTTCCTCTTATAGTATGTGTGAGTGTTTGTGTGTGTGTGTGTGTGAAGGCTCAAGTGATGGCCTGCGGAATCCAAGGCAAACCACAACAAGAAGCTGACTACGGGCACATTTATCGCAGCTAGCAAGGCATTTTTTAAGCCCACCTAAAGCTGCTCTGTTGTATACAGCATATACACATATATGTGTGTGTGTGTGTGTGTGTTATGCAAAAAAAAAAAAAAAGAAAAGGAAAAAGAAAACAGGAAAAATATATCGTTACTTGAAAGCAATGCAAATCGAGTTCAATAGAGAAAGGGTATTTACAAAGTGCTAGATTAAAGATAAAAAAAATCACATGAAGATATTATTTATTGATATTATTATTAGACAGACAATTTATATATATATATTATGATTTGGCGTACACTTAAAATAAGTGATTTAAATTATCTCTAAATATATATATTTATATATATATATCCTCTTCATAAAGAAGACTTTGAACTTAAAACATTTGCTTTTCCTTTTAAGAAATCCTACATAAAGTTCCTCTTGCTATTCTACTTTAACCAGCGATTTCTTCTAGCTGGAAAATGTTCTTTTTCTAACATAAAGAAATTCTTCTAGAAGCTTAATCTATATATATATATATATATATATATATATAATAAGGTTTTTCCTACTTGCACCATTTTTATTGCGAAAAATGCAGCACTTTACTTAAGCTCTACATAGATTGATTTACCTATGGAAATTTTTTTGTGTATTAAGAAAAACATTTTTCTAGAATTATCTATGAGTTATGGTAGTATGTCAGTTGTAGGGCATCTGGGCATGTCCTTGCAATGTTTTCTTTTGCGCATTGTAAAAGTTTTTACTTATGTTGTGTGCTGTTGCTCAAGCGAATCAAAATGAAATCTATTTTATGCAAAAGCACGCAACGTGCCACAGACCCAAGCCCAAAACCCAAACCCAAACCCAAACGCAAACCCAACATAAAGCCAAAGGCAAAGCTTAGTCCCAGACTCAGACTCAAACGCAGACATAGACACACACACAGACACAGAGTCAGCTCTAGGCATAGGTCCTGGAAATATTCCTAAAGCTAAGCTAAGCCAAATAAAAGGAAGAGCCACATATGCGGCTGCCCTGCTCCAATGCTTCTGGCTCTACCAATCCTTTGCCTTTGGTTTTGCGTTTGCCTTTGGGTTCGCTTTTACCTTATCCTTTGCCTTTATACTATTCTATTCTATGTCTGTGTGTGTATGTTTGTATTTGTGTGTTGCTGTTTGTGTGTGTGTGTGTGTGTGTGTGTTAGCCCAGTGAGGCGTAGGTGGTCTAAAAGCTTTGGCTATGCACTCATGCATGCGTACCGTGCAGCTGCCACATAGACTTGCCACACAATTTATATATGCGCGAAATATGGCGCCAGAACGCATTTCTTACCTTTTGGCATTTTATTACCACCTTTTGTTGCTGTTCTTGTGCTACAGTTGGTGTGTAAGTGTGCGTGTGTGTGTGTGTGTGTGTGTGTGTGTAGGTGTTTAAGTTAAAATGTTATTTCTATATCTATTGTTATTGTTGTTGTTTTTGTACACAACTAAAAAAGGCTTTTATCATCTCTTACTGTGACAATTTTCTTTCTCTTCTTCTCTCTTTCTCTCTCTCTCACTCTCTCTCTCTCTCTCTCTCTCTATATTCAAAATATATGAAAAATCTCTTACAGCTTTTGGCCACAATAATGAAATGGCGACCAATGGTGATATATCGATGATCTCGCCGCCAACGTCTTCCATATCAAACGATCAAGATCCGTTTGGACAGCTGCCACCGCTACCACCGCCATTGCGTTCCACCCAAGTGCTTCAGCCATTGAGCGTATTTCCAGGTGCTTTCTCTTTCTCAGAAAACTACTCCTTTCACTTTTTATGCTTTAATTCGTTTTTATATATGTATGTAGAATTTATATATATATATATATATATATATATCCAGACTTTATTCGTCTGCCCATTTTTTTACCTATTTTATTTTTATTTTTGGTTTTGTTTTCAAGTATTTTATTGCCACTTGAATTGATGTGTAGATTGGATTTTTGATTTGTTTGCTGGCATATCAATAATTGCCATTGTATTTTATAGTCTCGTATATTTTGATTTCGACTCCATCACATCACAACACATCAGATCACACACATAACACATACACATACACAGTTATCCATATGATACACCTGGTAGACATGCCGCAACGCGTTGCAGCTACGCAAATTTTTGTTACCTTTGTTTAGCATTTGTTTTTTCTAGCTGCTGCGCCAGCCACACTCATTCACTCAATCAATATCAATCAATCAATCAGTAAATCTATCAATCAATCAATCAAACGTATTCCTCTTCAAAACAAAATAATATCAAAAGAACAAACCCCAAAAAACAACTCCAACAACTCCAACAACTTCCAATCAGTCAAACAGTCGTCCATTAATTAAATGTCGCTCTCCTACTCTTTTACATACTTTATCCTACATATTCTCTTTCTCTATCTCTCTCTCTCTCTCTCTTTATACATCCCTCTCTTACTGTATGTCCTTTATCTGTGCCTGCTCTTTGTACTTGCAACTTTTTAAAAATAAAAACAAACAAAAATTACAATTTTTATTTGTACAAATAAATCCCCCAAAAAAAAAAAAAACAAAAAAAAATTACTAAAAAAAATTTTTTTCAAGTAGCCTTTAGCTCTACTCTGTTGCTGTCGATGTTGTTGCTGTATGTTGTATGTTTGTTTTTTTGAAAATGTTTATTAAAAAAAATGAAAGTAACAACAAAAAGCAACAAGAACATTTTTTATGTATGTTTCGCAGCTGCTTTGTAAACATTTTTTTAACGTTTGCTAGCTGTTGTTCATTCTCTACTCTACTCCAATTACTTCACTTTTATCTTTGTTCTTCCCCCCTTCCTATACCTTAATAAAAAATAAAACTGTCAAATTTAAAGAAAGAACAAAACAAAAAACAAAACAAAAACAAATTGCTAACAAACTACAACAATTTTTGTGCTCTCTTCTTCTATTCTTTTCCTCCCAAAACAAAACAAAAAAAATAAAAAATATAAAAATTTTAAAATTAAAATATAAAAAAAAATGTTAAAAAATTCCTTTAAAAAAAAATAACAAACAAAAAAATGTTATAAATTATATTAAATAATTATTGCATTCATTTAAATTTTAGAGTGAGTATAAAAAAAATACCAGATGAATCTTTTAGGACAAAACAAGATCTTACTTATACGAGTAAAAATACTATATATATACTGTATACTGCTTAGTATTTTATTTTGGGTATTTTATTAGTTTCTTTCTTCAACTTTTTAATTGGTATATTTTTATATGTATAAATATATAAATATATATGTATATTTTTGGTATATTTTTGGTATATTTTTGGTATATTTTTGGTATATACTTTTGTAGATATTTATTTTTGCGTTGGCAATTTTTATTGTGCAAACTTTTTGCGCACTGCTGTTGCTATTTTCGAGTCTCTCTTTCTATTTTATTTACTCTTTATTTCTTAACTAAAATATTTTATTTTATTTTGCGTGTGTTTTTTTATTAAAAGTTTTGTGTTTTATAAGAAAAGTGTCAAAGTGTTTGTGATATTCTTTTTTTTTTTTTGTTTTCGGTTGTATTCTAAGTAAAATGATTTAGTTGAACATAAAAAAAAGATAAACAAAAAAAAAAAGAAAAAAAATATAAATCCTTATGAGCCTGCTCGTTCGTTACTTATACTTCTTGCCGTGCTGTGTTTATCCTGCCACTCTGCACACCAAATTTGAACACCATCCAAAAACCAACACCAACACTACCAACCACGCCCGTTCAGTGTCCAATTTGAGCGAAGATTCTTACGATTATGTTTTTGGTGGTCGACGTAAGACTCCGCCCACAACAACGTCAACACAACTCAAGCTGACCTCGCCGCCAGTGCGCTTGCGACCCGAAGGTAAATACTTATACATATCAGTATCTATCTATATATAACAATATATATCAATCTATATTTAGACGCCTATCGTGGTGAAAATACAAACAACGGACGTTTCTATCGACATTCCTTCAGCTATGCACCAAAACGCCAACGCCATTCGAGCCGTGATGATCGTGACCGAGAGTCAAGATTGAGATGTCATGGCGAAGATGAGGCAACATTGCGCCAATTGCTGCTCGAGTATGTACTTTAATATTGATAATTCTTTAAGCCAAAAAAAAAAAAAAAAAGAAAACTCTATATTTTCGTATTTTTTTTTCTTATTTTAATTTATTTATTTATGGTGTTGTTGCTTTTGCTTTTGTTATTGCTTTCTGTTCTGTTTCGTATTTTCTTTTTTTCTGCGGATATTCATGCAAATCAAATGAACACATAATGAACACAATGTTGTATACATGCAACAACAACAGCAGCAGCAGCAACAACAACAACAACAACAACAACAACAACAAAAATAACAAGGACTATTGGCAACAAATTTTGTTTGCGTGCTGCTGCCTCATTATGCGTCATTTAATTTGCATGCCGCAAAATGTCGGCGGCCATAAAGTATTAGCATTTAGTTAGACAAATAAACAGCAATTATTTTTTGCAAAATGCATATTTAATTTCATTCACAAAAGTATAAACGTAGTTTTTAATTTCATACATTAAACGGCACGCACAATATAATTCAATTTTAATTTATAGATATTTTGATTATCCTTTTCTATGGACTACATAGGATATCCTTACGTACTATTACAATTTGCTACAATACGTAATGATTTTCCATTTACCATTTTCCCATTATTGTTTTTGTTTTGTTTTACACATGACAAAATATTTAACTAAATAAATAACTACCCAAAAAATTAAACTTAATTTCATTTAACATAATTCACATTTAAATTTTATTTGTTTTTGGTTTTTAGTTTTCCTTTTTTCCCCAATATACAACAATATATTATTTAAACTGTTTCTGCTTTACATTCTGAATGCTTAAATAATTATAGTTTCTATACCCTGCATTAGAAAACAAAATAAAGCTGTTCGAACTCAATTTGTCTGCTAACTATTATATATATATATATATTACTATATATTCTTTGTCTGTCTTTAAATCAACTTCTACAGAGTCAAAGATTTTGTTTTGTTAGAAACAATTTAGAATTCTTAAAATAAAGCTGACTTTAATCGCTTAAAATTGTGAGAAAAACTTTGTCTGTTTCTTCTAACGAATTCTACATTTTCAGTACTTCAATTCTTCTCGCAATTTAACTAATTTATTTACAGCTATAGCTCAGTTGCAGCGTATCTTATAGTCGGCTTTTAATGCGACTTGCAATGTATTTTTGTTTCTGTTTTTTCTTTTGATATTTGTTGTATTTTGCTTTTAATATTTATGTGCAAGTATATATATATACATATATATATATTTAGTAACAATTTTACTCCCCCGCTCCTACCCCTCACACAGATTTGCGCAAATTATGTTCATTTAAGTGCCCAGCGCGTGTCCTTAAAATGTCAATTATTCATTGAGGACATTTGTGTTGTGTTGTTTCTGTTGCGCAACTTCCTAAGAAAATAAAAAACAAAAAAAAAGCAAATCAAAACAAAAAGTTTAATTAAATTCGCAAAAAAAAAACGAACCCAAATATCAAAAAAAAAAAAATACTAAAAAAAAATATTAACAACAACTGCGGCCACATGCGACATTCACCAAAAAAAAAAACAACAAAAAAAATTGTTTTTTAAGAACTGAAAAAAAATTAAAATAAAAGTTAACCAAAAGAAACGAAAGGCAAACAAAATTAATTAAGCAAAACGTTTTTTGATGCATAACTAAAAAAAAAAACAAAAAATATATATATATATATATATAATAAAAAGAGAGAAGCAGAAAGACAGAGACAGAGAGGAAGGCAGAGATATTGTTGCTAAACAAATATACGACGGAGTGTGAACGCACACACACACGCACACACAGGCAGAAAAGAAAAGAAACAAAACCAAAGCAAAAAAAGAAAAAACAAAAAGAAACAGCTAACAAAATGATGGGCACAATGCCACCCAGGTACATATACAAAGAATTTTTAGCAAACTATTAAAATTAATTTTTATAATTACAATTACAATTACAATTAATAATAATCATAATAATTATAATTAAAATAATAATTACAAAAAAAAAAAAAATACAATAACAATAACAATAAGTATAACAATAACAATAACAGAAACTGTAACAAAGCATAGCCATAATTAATAACATTACCAAACATTACGCATACGCCATGTATTCATTTATTATATGTATATTATAATATGTTTACGTTTACACACACACACACACATACACACACACACTATATTCATGTATATATATATATACACACACACATACACAGAGTGCAAATATTTCAAAATTAATGCAAACATATTACAAAACGCTCTCATTGTATATTTTTTTTTTTGAATTTTTTTTTTCTCTTTTTGCATTTGCCACATTTATGTGTGTGTATGTATGTGTTGTATGTGTGTGTGTATGTGTGTTGTATGTGTGTGTGTATGTGTGTAAAGGGATAGGCATTTTTATTCATTTAAATATGATTTTTAATTAAAAATTGTTAATTAGCTTGAAGCGTTTTGCTGTTTTGATTTTATGCTTTGACACGCGCTGATCAGAAAAAAAAAAAAAAAAATAATAATAAAAAAAAAAATTTGCAATTTTATATATGTGTGTGTGTGTATGTGTATATATTATAAAATTTAATTTAAATTTTCAAAATTATATTTAAATCATGACAACAACATTATCATCATTCAACTCCATTAAACCATTGAAAATCAGAACACAATTAATATATATATATATATATACTAAGTGTACCACTAACTGTACTATATGTATATATGTATACATATGTATATTCATTTTAGCTATGTATGTAACAGTACTAATACATATCATATTAATAAACTACATATAAGGCTGATGTCCTTTATTTGGTTTACATATATATTTTTTTTTTCTCTTTTGTTTTTTTGTAACAATTTTATTCCTGTTTATGGCAGGAAATTGAATTGTTTCAAACTTTACTTGAACATAATGCACACACATTTTCATAACTTTGTTCTATTCTCCTTCCCCCCTTTACCATTTGCCACTAAAACAAATAACAACAAATAACAACAACAACTACAACTACAACAACTGTAACAACTATAACAACTATAACAACAACAACTACAACATGAATATAATAGAAGCCACACCCAAAGCGGTCTGGTATTCACGCCACTCAATGAGTATGCAATTTCCATATACTATATAATATATAGTATACTATATATAGTTATATAAATAAATAAATAAACAATCTACTTACTTATACTTATACTTATACTTATACTTATACTTATACTTATACTTATACTTATACTTATACTTAAACTTATACTTACTCTTACTAACTTACTCTCTATCTATACATAACTGCATATATATACATCATTAATACATTAATATTTAACTTAATTAATAATTAAGAGTTATTCATCTATATTTATATATATATATATACTGTATATATAACTGCTAGTCCTTTGCTTTCATTCACTCAAATTAATCGCCAATTGCACCACACATTTCGCACCACATTTTCATTTTAATTTATTCTAATTATTATTATAATTATTTTTGTTATTATTAATTATTGATTGTGTTTATCATTTATTTGTTTGCAATTGTTTGTATAAATTAATATGCTGAAATGAATAAACAAATCTTCAAAACTTCTACAAATTGCATGTTGGCCAATTTAAATTCAATTAAAATGCCAAAAAGAAAAAAAAATAGCTTAAAAAAACAAAAATTAAATAAATTTAGTTATTTTAATTGTAATTATTGCGGCTAGATATAATTTTAAATTTTCGTTTATACATCGCATTGCATTGTAATTGTTAAAAGTATGTGGTTGAGTGGTTTGAGTGGTTACCACATAGCATACATTCTCTCTCTCTCTCTCTCCCTACTAGTCATCAACACACCATCCCCGCTCTTTTTGTCACTCTAATCCACACACACACACATACTTCACATGCACTCGAGAGCAGCCACAACAATCAGTGGACTGAAGCCTCTGCTGCTCTTATTGTGTGTTCCCTATGTATATGTATATTTATATATATATATATATATGTGTGTGTGTGTGTGTGTGTGTGTGTATGTGTGAGTATAGTCTGTCTGCCTAAATATGTTGCCAGTGCCTGTGTATGTTTGTGTGTGAATCTTATGTTCTTTATGACATGCCGAAAAGTGTTCGAGTGCTATTACGTCGCTG